>VZRR01008009.1:0-155328 GCA_013398015.1 Oreocharis arfaki | reverse complement strand
AAAAACCCCAAAAAAAAAAAAAATGGTGACAAGATTAATCAGCCCGTGGAGCTGAAACACATGCTTGACTTAAACAACCTCTTTGCTGTTATTAACAACTGCTCCAGCATTTCTCTTGTTATGCTAATGGTACAGATTAGAGTAAAATCTATTCCTTCTTTGCTGAACAGGCCAATTGATAGAGGCTGATCTATTTTCCTCCCCCGTATTAATTCTTTTTTTCTCCAGGCACAAGTGTTTGCAGCAGCAAGAACAACAGAACATGAAAAAAAAAAAAATCCTAAAAAGCAAAACTGCGCACAAGAGTGACTAGCCCCCACATTCACTAAAATCATTAATAAATACGAATGTATCATTCCCCATTAAAGCCTGGAAATAATGTCTGAGTGTTGTAAGATACTGACCGCGAAAGACAGGAAATTCAACATCGTGTCTGATGTCCTGTCTTTAACTCATTCATTTTTTTTTAACTTGCAGGCAGAGTGCCTGCTAAAGGAGATGGCTTTGATTAGTTTTAATACATTCCTTGGATGAAAAATGAAGGAGAAAGGGAGTGTTGCTGGTAAGTCCTGGAGAGGGCAGCTTGACTCAACACCACACCATGTGCTGGAGTGTCATTCGGATGGAAGGAGACAGTCTTGTTGCCAGCGTAAATTGTAAGGTTATTTGCTCTGTGGCATCAAGGGGAGCAGGGAGGAGCCTGCGTGTCAGTCTGGGCTTGGTGGTTTGTGCCTCCTGTTAGCTTGGGCCTGATCCTAAGCGCTCTTTAGTTTTGCAGTATTTACCCCCACGGCTTTTTTGTGATCAGAGACTGGAATCTGTGTCACAGGTAACAGCAAAGATGACACTGCAATCCAGGAGTCTACAATATAGTAAATATTTAAAAGCTTAATAAGTCTGACATGTCAGAGAGGAGCGTTCAGCAGGTAATAGCTGCTGAATTAGAATGAATGCACCATCAACTTCCATTAGCAGCATGTGTATAGTATTTATATTAGACCCTTTATCACTTCCTCTGGATTTGAATTGTTCCTATTTAAATAAGTGGAAATATCATCACCCTGGTTTGGCATAATCCTCAATCAACTTAAATCAGTGAGAATCTTCCCACTGATCTTGCTAATTTCTAGATTTGGCCTACCAGTGTATGCAGTGTATCTGTATACAGTCACTGCCGAAAGGTAAACATCTGCTGCTGCCTACCTCCTACTTCAGCCTCCCCAGACCTAGTCACAGCTGGTAGATACTGTAAACTTGTTCAGTTTCAACATTCCATTACTTCAACGACTCCATCCACTTGTGATGCCTGCACACCAGGCTGATCTGCCTGGGTCCAAAGACATTAAAGACAGTCCTGGGCCAAGCCTAGATTTAGAGGTCTGCACTTTGCTAGCACTAAATTTGATCAGACAGATTTCATAATTGAACAGAGTCAAAGACCACAGGGATTTTTAGATCATCTGCTCTGACTTTCTGCATACCATATGCCATCATATTTTTCTCAGTTATTCCCATATTGAACCTAATTACCTGTGCTTGATTAAAACAGATCACCCATCCTGCTTTAATGAGTAGAAATTTAAAAAAAAAAAATAAAAAGACAGGAAAGTTCTACGTCCTGTGGTAGTTTGTGCCAGTATTTTAATGATTTTAAGTTTCAAAAACATGTACCTAATTTCTCATTTGAGTGGGCCTTGCTTCCATATCCATTTTTGCCTGATTTGGCCTTCCTGAACCTGACGTTTACATCACCTTGTAAAAGTATGTAGATTTCTTCGCAAACTTGTGTCTATATGTATTTTTTTTTGACAATGTAGACTGGTTGAACTCCTTAAGGTGTTCACTGAAAGCCACTTCCTTGATCTTTCTTGGCTATTAAGTGAGGATTGACTACTGTCACTTGCAAATCCTGTGCAGATACCCAAGGACTGCTTTGACCCCTTTACCATAGCTCAAGCCACTTGTCCACTGTAAGTGCCACTCCTTTCCAAAATTGTCATATTCCAGGAGGCAAACCCACTTTTTCCAGGAGTGGTCCACCTACTTTGCTAAGTATGCACCATTTTGCAGTTTTAAAGATGGTTTTTTTGTCTGACACATGGTCACATTGCTCCATATGAAATGCTGTGTCCTCAAGCATTCTACTAATCTTTTTATGTAAATTTATATGTAGAAGGGCAATTTTTTACTCCAAGATGAGCAGGATGAGGCTTGCATCTGGCTGTTTTCAAGCACACTAGGAACAATCTGGTTGAAAGATAATTACCCAGGGACACCTTCTTTTCCATCCAGGCCAATATCTAGTTATTAATCTGTTTATAACATGATCTATTGTGATATTTTCAAGGATTTCAGTCTTTTTTAGTGTCCCATAGCATCAATGCCGTATGAAGTATATTATATTTCCGTAGTTATCTTTAAAAGTTGAACTTCAAATCTCATTAAAGGGGTTGGCAGTTACCTGGCAAGTTCAGCTTTCTTTGGTGTCATTAAGCCAAAAAATATTTCCATCGTCTAATTCTTTCTCAGTTAAAATCTTTACCAGTCTAAGCATTATTTCCCCTCAGATAAATGGTAGGCTTAACTGAGTCACTGTTTCTTGAATCATTCTACTTGCTCTCTTTGAATGTTTTGCACTCCTTACAACTGAAGTATCCGGCTCTGAGGTGAATTTAAACTGGATGTCAACAAACTGAAGATCTTGTCAGTCAGTGGTTTCTGAATTTCTGTGCATAAGGTACTGATCCCTGATGTTTCATAAATGCCTATTATTGAAAGATATTGCCTTGTTTCTCTTCCAGTAACTCAATGTCTGAAAGGAACTTTTATGAAAATAAGAGTACATCGAGAAAAGAAAAAAAAAAAGCCGTGAAATACCTATTTTTCCGTATCCAAGTAGTCCATTTTTGTAATCTTCATCTCCTAGTATTTATATCACATCAATAGAATTTCTTTTGTTCCTAGTGTAGTTGAAAAATTCCTCTTCATTGTCTTTAGCAATTCCAGATGCCAATTTACTGAACTTTGGCTTTCCCTTATCAATTTTCTAAATTTCATCCCTGATTATATCCTTTAGAGGAAGCTATTAGGTTTTAAGCAGAGTCACTACATTGTTCAGCACTAATGCCTCTTATAGCAAAAATCTGCAACCCAGCATAGTATTATAAAAAGGGATGAAGACAACTATTCTTGCAAATTAATTAGGAGGGCAAAAGTGGCTATAGTTGTGTATGTTAGTTATATAATAGGATTTGCTATTGTTATTATTATTATTATACATCTTTTTTATTCCTAATGCTTCAGCCAGAGACAGTGAACTTCCTGTCACAGCAGATAGGCAGGAAAGCTGAACAAAGCTACAATTTCCATTTACCAGCATTCACACAATTTGCTTTGGTCAACATACCATAGAATCCCTGGTTTACCCAAAAATAGCTTGTAGACAGAATCTGTGCCTAAAAATAAGCCAGCAAGGGAACTAAACCCAATAAAAAAGAGATTTTGGTGATACGTGTGCATTTTTCGAAGAATTGCACAACATCTAGCAATAAACACTTTTACAAGCTTGAGCTACTCCATCACTAGTTGTGTTGTGCACTGCCTCCTGTGTTGTTTATGTTTCTGTAGCATTAGAGAGTCCCGTTTGTGGACCCATTATATTTAGGCATCAGCGCTCTGTTGAACAATACCAGATTTTGTGGTCTTGCAAACCAGCTACTGGTTGGAGAAGAAGTAATGCAGAGTTGGGAGATTTTCTCAGTGTGGAAGTTACCAGGCTTTCTGGATCAGAGACTTGTGACAGGCATTCACATTTCTGTCTGTCATGAAGTAACCTTGAACATTCACCTTTTAGCTCAATGCACTCCAATGGGAATATTGTTCCATAGACTAGCTCTTTGGACAGCTGATGATGTACTGCACTCAGGCTGGAAAACAACTGGTTAGGCAGTGTTTCATAAAAGCTCCAGGGGACAGAGTTTTTGAGATGAATCAGAACATATTAAAGAAATGCCTAGACTCTGCATCACTGTCTTAGGGTTTGGCTGCAAAAACCTTTGTAGGCTGACACAAGCTGGCTCTGCCCACACTCCAGGCAAGCACAAACTCTTTCCACCCTAGTCAAAACCGAGGAAACTTTGTTCTAGCGGCCATGCAGCTGTATTAGTGCTGCATGGATCCAAGGTGGTTTCTGCTGCATCTCTCAACAGAACTTCCTAGCAAAAGCTCAGCATCCCTGTAGCCACAGATTTCACTTTGGAGCTGCCATGGATCCACTTACCTCAATGAACAAGCAGATTATCACACAGTACCATACAAAAAAGTGTTCTGTATACTCTTGTATACACAAGAGATGGGTGAAAAACACTCAAAAGTCCATTGCATAAGACCTCTCAGCAAAAAATATTGCTGTACAATTCATAAGAAAAAAATCTTGTTTCTAGAATTTGTTCTAGTTAGACAAAAACAGGTAAAAATCTTCTAATCTGGAAGTGGCTTCTCCAGGAAAGAGGCAAAAGTATCTAGTCTAGCAGTTTTTCAAGGGCAGAGCAATGTTCTTCCCAAGGAAAACAACTGATAAAGCCACAGGTACCGGCCCCATGCCAGAACTGTGCCAGACTGCAGTTGTTCTGTGCTCTCAATGAATGATGCCACTGCTGTATTAATTTGGCTTGTGTAAGAAGATAGTCTGTCTATTTTCATAAATATATGTAATTTTATAATCTATCTTGTATGTTTTACATATATATTGACTTTACAGCAGCTATTGTCGGTGTGTGACAGTCCTGTAGTTAGCTCACTGTTAGTGCTCTGTGCAAATTTGAGTGTAGCTGTTGAAGCAAGATGCACAGAAATTGGAGGAAACCCAAAGAAGATGAGAGAAGGCTGAACAATTTCAGCTGGTCACATTCAGAAAAGTCTGATTGGCACTAAGATAAGAGTCTTCAAGTAACACAAAAGGTTTCCAGTAAAGAAGAGAATAACCTGCTCTCCTTAACCACAGGTCAGGAGCTTATTCAGATGTTAGGAAAACTTTCTGACAGTCATGGCAGTGAAGCGCCCAACTGGATCACTAAGAGTGGTTGCAGGATCTGTGTCACTAAAAGTCTGAAAGAAGCAGATAGAAAGTACCTCTCGGGAGGGGCGTGGTTCTGCCTTGGTGCAGTGCTATGGACTTGAAGACCTCCCAGGGTGCCTTCCAGGACTATTTTTCTGTGTTTTCAGTATTACTACCTGAATGTAAAGGGCTCACTCTCCATAAAAGAGAAAAAATTCTCCCTCTAAAGACCCAAAGACCAG
The DNA here is from genome assembly GCA_013398015.1 of Oreocharis arfaki. Taxonomy (NCBI): domain Eukaryota; kingdom Metazoa; phylum Chordata; class Aves; order Passeriformes; family Paramythiidae; genus Oreocharis; species Oreocharis arfaki. The sequence continues at coordinate 150,030 of VZRR01008009.1, read as the reverse complement.
CATGTTAGCAAGCTTCAGCTTGTAAGTGCTGAAAGCTTCAGAATAAGGGCTAGTGCCAGCAGATTTCTGTGGGTTAAATGAAAGTGTCTGGAGGAATTAACTGCTGCCCATTCCTGGTTCTCAACCATCACCCATGTGCTGGAAATGCAACTGCAGACATGACAAAGAAGCAATTATCCCAACAAAATCAGTTATTACCAGTGATTCATATGGTAATGATGGCAGTGAGGATGATGATGGTACTGCTGAACTGTAGCGAGGATGATAATAACCAGTGTTTTAGGGGACGGATTACAGGTTTAATCAAAATGAATAGTTTATCACAGATAATGAATTTTACAGGGGAATATGGTCCTAGAAAAATGCCATGTTCTGAATGCCTGAAAATTACATTGATTTAAGTAGTGGGCTACCATATTTGCACTATTCATTTAGGAGAAGAGAGAATGTAGCATTTTTATGTAGATATTCTTTGCCATCCTTAAAAAATGGGTATTAATGTCATGATCATGGCAAGGAGAACCTTTGCAGAGTTCCACATCTTTATTGGCATCACTTTTATCAGCTCTAAAATTTTACTTGAGTCCAATTATTTGTTTTGTCCCTGACTTAGGAAAAAAACAAAAAACTACCCATGTGCTAACATAAAACTAAGATTTGTGAGCATCTTGTGAATTTCACAAGCAACAATTCAGGAGAATGTTGAGGCTCCTATTATTACAGTAGGACTTAAGCATAGATGAGAGGGAAGCTCTCTCTAACAAAGAATAAATGGAGGAGGTCTGGAACAGTATATTATCACAAAAAATTTGTTAAGCATGTTCATTTCCCAGCATATGTTCTTTTTTCTAACAAAAAAAAGGTTAGAAGCTTCATTTTTATGTCATAGGGGGAGGCTAAGGAACAAAAAATGAGAGAGAACGGTGTGATAAGATAAAATTAGCGAGTTGTCCATATTTTAAAAATGGATAGAGACATTCCAGATTCAAGAGAACATTGCTTTATTCACCAAAAGAATCAGGTCTGGGCTGCTAGCATATCTCCTGTCCTGTTCATATAACTGTTCCTTGTATAGTTTGCATGTTGAAGTCTCTTACGACTGATTGTAGTTCGTGCTATTTTGCTGCTGTTGTTGGTTTCAAACTAGGCTCTGCTTTACTTCACCAAGTACCCTTCAAATTCAAACAAGCTGCAGAAATGCTGAAATCAATACATGCCTCTTGAAGGATGGATCTTTTGTAACACAAAGGGGAGAATGACTAATAGATTACTGAAGCCTTAACAAAACCTCAACAGATCCCCATATGGTGCATTGCAATTAAAAGAGTAGAGGATGGATTTCTAATTTTTTGGGTGGAGAAAAAGAAAAGAAAGCATTTTGGACAAGAAAATGAGTGAGATGGAGACAGAAGTGATGTGTGACCATACACCAGATAGAAACCCTTCTTTCTGAGCCTTTCATCTCCGGGTCACTGGTTCCAATCGAGCCCAGGTCGATAGCAAACAAAAATCATTTTAATCTGATGGCTCTTTGCTGACCTATGTGAAATTGACTGGTTGTGTCAGTCCACTTCCCAGCTGACAGCTCTCCCCATCATCAAGGCCATTGCTACAGGTGGCAGTAATTGGTGCTTTTTTGAGGCCAGATCAACTAAAAGGCTGAAGAACGGAAAAATCAGTAGGGCTGAACCACCTCCTCCTCTTGTTCAGCTGCTCCTTCCAGGTGAGTGCTGGGGGAAGCTGGCACTGCTGTTGCCTGCACCACATCTGCTCTTTGAGCCAACAAAAGACTTCAGGGCAAAGGGGAGTCCTCTGAAGTGGTAAAGACCTCTTGTCAACACAGATCTTGGGGAGGCTGAGGGGTGGTAAGGCCCCAGGCCTGCAGAGCCCTGCAGGTGGATACCGTTGTTTGTTGGTGGCCCCAGGAGAGTTGGTGTAAGCATGGGGCTCAGGCTACCAAGCCCAGTCCCCGGGGCCTAATGGTCTATAGTTAAAATTCTGCCTGCAAAACGGTACTAAGGCCTAAGTCCAACTTTGGCTGATGTCAGCGGAGGGACATCGGGGCTCACATGCGGATATGTCCAAAGAACTTTAATAAGCTTATGTGAGGGGGGACCTGACAAAGTGAGCTGAATCTAAGATGCTAAAATAATACAGGAAGAAATAAAATATGAACTTTGAGAGCTTAATAAAAAATAATGCCCTGGAGAGGACAGCTTTAATCTTTCATTTGTTCAATGTTTCTCTAAGCAACTGATACTTCCCCTGTTGTGAGGAGATAAAGTATTAAGAAGTGAGTATTATGAGGAGGACTTTCAGTTGCACTGTAAACTGCAGCCACCTACCTTGTGTCCTTCAGGCACCTCCTGGGAATGGTGATTTTGCCATGGGACATCAGAGATGCCAGAAGGGTCTGGCTAGCTGGGACACCAACAGGCGCTCCAAAGTGTGCCCGCATGGTACTGGCCAGTGATGTTTTCCACAAGGTAAATCTGTGTCTGCCCCACTGCAGACGAGAAGGAAAGCAGTGAAGGATGTCAGAACTGCCAGCAAAGCTATGAAAGGAGACCTCAAAAAGTGGGGAAATCCACCTTGTGAGTATCTGTTTTCTCTTTCAGCGATACGTACAGAAGTATTAAGAGGGTGAGTTCCCATCAGGCAATCTCCAAGTGGAAGGATCCATGCTGCACGTAGATTACCTGGCATCTGAATGAGCTACTCCCAACATTGCACTTCACAAGAGGATTGTGTGCTAGTACAGCTGTGAGACATAGATGCATGGGATATGGACAAGGAACGAAAGAAACCTTAATAACTTGGGAAGAATCTCTCTTGCACGTCATGCCTTGTGCAAGTCTTTACCATACATGCTCCTCTCACATAATACACAAATGTCCTTTTCAGCACCCACATCAAGCATGACTGTTAATTGTCAGACTAGGTACTAAGGACAGCAGCGCCTCAGTTCTCAAAGTAGATTCAAAAAAAGGCATGGTGGTCCCTCATGTGAGCTCCCACAATTCCCTTTCCATCATCAGATGGACTGTGGCTAGAGGCAGTCCATATGGAAGGCTTGAAGTGGTCCTCACTGGCATATATAATCTCTACTGCATTTCTCCAGTGTTGGAGAGAAATAAGTGATACATCTGCATGGAAGATATTCCTTTTCAGTTTTCATTGGTGGTCCCCCATGTTTCTGTCAAGAAAAAAAACTGGAAACTTCCAGCAACTTCGGTCTGGACACTAATGAACATAGACCGCAAGCAAAGCTGTCTGTGCACACTGAATTCCCTTGTAGCTCACAGTCTGAAGAGTGGGAATTCTCAGGGTATTTCCAAAATCTAAAAGAAAGCTGTTGCTTGCCTGCTAGCTGAAATTATTTGGAAGGCCATAGAAAGAGGTAATGGTTTAGTAGGCACTGGTCCCACCTCAGCCTGAGCCTGAGTCTGCCCTTAGGCAGAAGGATGAAAAGCAAGCACTTAGAGGACTGCAAGTCAGAAGTACGTGTGATGACAACTGAGCTGTCTGGGCTTTGGCTGAATTCTTTTACTTTCTAGGATCCTTTCTCTGTTTAAATGAGCTTAAGCTTACTTTGCTCAGAGGTTTACCAGTAGGGTAGGTGCAAGGTTAATTTTGCTGCCATGGATAAAGAGTTGGAATTAATGTCCTGCCATGGTCAAGGAAGTGAAATGTCAGAGCGAGGATGTAGAGTTTGTAGGATGAGCTCATCTCCACAGTAGGCTGTGGGATATAAGGTCTGTGATTCACAAGAGGGTGAGGATTTTTATTAAGAGGAATGTCATTCAGATACCATCAATGAGTAAACTAAAATATACATTCTATATTATATGCTACTCTTCATCTCTTAGAGTACAAACCGGAAAAAAATGTTCAGAGGCAAATAAAAACATCATCCAGAGGTGAATTGCATCTGTGAGGTTTCTGACCTTCTGAATAATTTGATCTATTCGTAAGTTAGATCAGTACTGGAATAAATAGGCTGCAAATGGCAGAATGCTGGTTCAGTTGGAAACAGAGAAATTTCACAGTGGCTCAGACCTCTGGCCCATTGAATTCCGTATCCCAGTGGAGTCACCAGCACATGCTTCTTCAGAAGCTGTTACATGCCTGTAATAGACAGTTCTGTGAAGATACACCTGTTTTGAGCTGTTCATGTCTAAATATTGCAATAATGTCAGCTCTTCAGAATTTGGGTGAGCCTCAGTGAATATTCATAACTTGTAAGCTATGGGGTTTAGGGCATTGGAGTTTTGCGGTAATTGGGAATTACATGAGACCACCTACTTCATTAAAACAAAATGAAAGACAGAGTCAAAGCCAGGCCTGCAAAGGTAAACAGTGCATGAATTCACTGCCTCCATATTTAAAGCCTTCAAAGCCTTTCAGTTAAAATCCTTTTCCGCTCTGGATCTCAGCATGAGTCTGGCTGCAGGGAGGTTTTGTGTGGTGGCCTGTCAGCTTCCATCTCCAACACAGTGAAATTCAACTAATTGTAAGTGCACATTGCTTCAGGCGTACACTGCACACTGCCACTCGGGCCATGCACACGCGCTGTGACCCCATCCACCTACTGCAGAATGTGGTGTTCTCCCTCCCAACACACACACACTTTTCTTTTTTGTTACTTGCAATCACTGAAAAGATGACAGCCAAGAGCAAGGAGCAGAGATCCCTATTGTGTTTCTGCAAAAACCAGTGTGGAGAGATTTAGTCCCACAACTACATATGTGCCAAGAATTGCAGCAATCTTTGGATTGTGCCTCCATTAATGAAAATGGGTTGGCCAGAGAGCACAGTGTGAGGCTCTGCCGGCCTTTGGGCTTTGATCTTACCTGCTGAAGCTGACCTCACTGCCATGTCAGGCTTTCTGCATTGCAGTTGAGGATCAGAAAGCATCAGGAGAAAAAGAGGAATAGAAAAATCGGAAATACCTCACAGTTGAAAACCCCCCATGACCCAAAATAGCCTCTCTTAGTGCTAGTTCTGAGTTGCTCATAAGATTCTGCAAGGTTCATAGGAATAGTATAGTCACAAATTACTGACAAACTGTCCCCAGCAGGCCATTTTTCAGCACATTCTAATTCCTCAGATTTTTCCATCTGAACTTCACAGAAGTTATCCGCATTTGTTTCTATTTCTAGTTTGGATAGGCCGGTCTTTAGTTCTGTCAAAGCAGGATTCCTCCTCTCACTCCTTAAGCAAGAATCCTTTTCAACTATTTTATTTGGCTATCAGCTTGACCATTGCAGATTATGAGTGATGAACTGCTTGCATGAATGCCATCATCTTCAACTGGACTCTCCTCTGGGGGGCACAATGCAGGACTACGTTTGCCTTCCACCCCACTAAATTTCATAATTCTCCAGTTGAGAGGATCATTTGCATCACTTCTGCCGCTGCCAGTTTATCAGCAGACTAAGATGTCTGCAAACCATACATTTTATCCTTCTATGCTCACATTTTGTTTTTCTTTGTGTGCTCAGTGAGTTAAGCAATCACCCACTCCACCCCATCTAGCATCCTTTGTACAGGCCTCCATGTCTTGGGGTGCATTAGGATCCAGACACACTGTGATATCAGCCCCATTAGGGTTCTCAGGCAGAGCACAGATGTCTCCAAAGCTCAACAAGCTTGGCCTGGAGGCAAGTGCCTGCCCCCACAGTCATAAAGCTCCTGTAGCAATGGGGGAATTTTTGGGAAGTTTGTGATCCAAATCTCAGAAGCTGAATCGTACCAAGCATCTCGTACCCAGCAATGGGGAACTGGGATTCTGAATCAATCCCTTTGTGCCTCAGTCTTGTTTAGCTCTTGTACAAGGTCCTGGAAGGGGTAATTTCAATCTCACCCTATGCCTTTATCGTGTGTTAGTGATCCTTCACTGGTGACTCAAGGTGCTACAATTGAATGAGTCATGTAAGTAAGATTAGTATTTGGTTATTTGTTATCACAACTTTCAGACTGATCCTCATAAAGTTAAGCTCAGTTCTGAGCAACTTTCCTGATGTGACTAGCTTTTATTTTTTCTGTTACTCTACTGCAGAAATGTTTCTTATCTGTCAGATCATCTGATAGCTCTGCTCTCATATTCAACCTGACGCTCTATAATTCAATGCTGCTCAGTGACAATAATATTGAAAATTGACCACAGAAGATCAACAATTTAAATAAATAATTCTGACTGCTCTAAAATAACTCATAATCCAAAAAGCTTTCACTGCCACTCATCACTGAACCTCACCACTTATGCTCACCTAATTATGCAATACTTTTCTTCCCAAGCCATTGCACCTGAAGTGGTGATTATACTGTACTTGGAGTGCTGTATGCTCTCTGAAGGGCTGTTTGCCATCTCTGTGAGGCTGCTACTTACTTCCTGATAGAAGTGATCCCATTGCTATTTCTGCTTTGTTTTGGAGGGAATAACTGAAGTGCTAATGTTCAGGGATGCTTCTACATCACTGCAAGAAGTACGAGTGCAACAATTCCCTATTTGGAGATGGGAAATTGTAGCACAGCAGTTAGCCCAAAGTCTTGTCCTTATTTTGGTGTGAAAACTATGATCCAGAAGTACTAGACCCCTCTCCTGATCTTGAGAATACCTTTGTCCAAAAATAAACTCTAGTCATGTAGATGCCAGTAGTTCCATCAGAAATTCATTGAAGATAAGACAGTCTCAAAAATATTTGAAGGAACAATTCAATTTCATTAAAAAATTTTTTAAATCTATGAGGAGCTCATAGAAAGAAACAAAATATGCTGATGTGTGTGGTGTATGTGTGCATGTGTGTTGTAGATATATGGATACAGGTGAAGATACATATATGTAGAAAAAAAAATATACATAGTCTCTCCCTGACTAAAGTATTCTCACTGGTTTTATTGCTTCATTTCTTTATTTTTAGGCGTTTCAATAAATAAATTTTAAAGAAAAAAAGTAATTCTAAGTACTAGAGTCAAGAATGTTTTCTTGAACCTTTTGATGTTGATGTGGAATATACTGGAGTTTTCTTACAGAGCAAAGACAGCCTCTGCACATACTGACAGAAGAAACTAGTGTGCCTGTGAATTTTTGTTTTGAGGACTTAAATGCTAGGGACCTATGGCTTTTTAGTGATCTGCAAGACGTGAGTTTCATGCACAAGGCTTCACAAGGTAAAAAGTGGCACCATAGCAAACTGGAGACACAAGTATACCGCTTCTCTCTTGGCCTGAAACGTCTCACCCATTTGAACTAACATTTCCAAGAAGAGATTACAGTTAGGAAGAAACAGATTAGATAGAATTCAGTGGCTCAGCTGATCTTCAAATGTGTTCTGATAGGTTTTTTGTTTCTGGAAGTAGCTATTCAAGAGAATTAGGGCTCCTTCCTTTAACGAAGACTCTAGGTCTATCATACCAAATGGGCTCTCTCAGAACACCTCACCCACCTTGTGGGCAGAGAGCCAGTTTCTAACTCCAAAGTGCAGAGGGAAATGTAGGAAGCAGATCTCGATGAAGAAAATAAATTGCACGTCCTCACATGCCCTTCTTTCTCAAGGTTCTCAAGAAGGGCCAGACCCACCATTCCCACATATTTCTGAGAGTCCTGATTCGTCTCCTGCCTTAACACTTTTCTGCAAAAGGCTGTTAAATTTTTCCAACCAGGAAACTCTCAAAGGGTGTCTTCTGACAGCTGAGCCAGTACAGGGGAGCAAATGGCTTTCCACACATTAAATTCACAGATCATCTGCCTATTGTGAAACCTGGATTTTTCCTTGAGCATTCTGGATATGAAGGCAGAGCATTTTCTCACAACAGGGTAAATTCACTTGCCTGTTGTCCCCTGCAATTGCCCTATGGTTTCTCTGAAAAGCCAGAAATTATTGCTAGCATGGGTGATTTTTGTCATCTTGACAGTAACTCATAGTCATTAGCAAGCAAATACTGAATTCCCCATGTTGTATCTTTTTCTTGCAGCTATAGAAAATTTTCATTTCTCTCTTCTCATGCTTCTTCTGTGATATCTGTAGGGTACAAAACTCAAAATTAGTCTTCCACTCTTCTATTTCTAATCTTGATAAGCAGTATTTTAGAAGAGTTACTGAGAAGTAGGGAGGAACTTTGGTTTGAGGTGCAGCAGAAAACTGTTAACCTTCAGCTAGTCAATAATCCCCAGGAAATGTCCACCCTGCAGACATTACTACTCTGATGATGAAAAATGTTATGTAAAAACAGAATATAATTATGAGGTGGGAAGCAGGGGGAAAAGTTGTTTTTCTGAGAGTAAGTTCCCTCCAAATTTTATTTGGTTTTGATTTCCTTTTCCTAACGGTATTAAACATAAGCAGAATGAGCAGTGGCTTGCTTTAAACCATTGCTTCCCTCATATGTAAGCCAGTTTGTTCAGACAAGGGGGGGTTTTGGGGTTTAGTTTGTTAGTTTTGGGTGTTTTTTTTTTTTGTTTAGGGGTTTTTTTTGTGGGGTTTTTTGTTTTGTTTTGTTTTGTTTCTCTGAATACTGTTTATTTAAGTAATTGTTGGCTCTTTTCCTGTCCTTTGTTGACCCCAGGAAACAACTTTTTTTTATGTGTTTCCATTCTGGGATTTCTATTATCTACTGACTTGTGCTGAGTGTACCTCAGTGGACAGGCCCAAAAGAGAAGGAGAGAGCTGAAGTTCCTATTGAACTAAAGCCAACTTGTCCTCCAGTTTGAGGCCCAAGAAAACCATCACTTCAATCAAAGCACTTTAGAAGGTAGTTTACAAGTCTACTTCCCAAGAAGAAACTAGGATGCAGTGTTACCAGCTTCATGAAGTTAAAGGAGGTGGTTTTACGATTTAGTGGAGAGAATCCATGCTGTTAATTAGTCACATTTATTTGACAAAAAAGTGGGGGAGGGTGAAAAGGGGAAAGGAAGTTGGGAAAGAAAAACAGAACAGAAGGGAAAAAATCTTTATGATGAGGTGCTTGGCAGGATGAAGGAACAAAAGGAAGGCTTTCTGCCTGTCTCCTGATATTTTCCAACTCAGCAAAAAAATCCATTGTGTAGCTTAAGGGGAAAAAAAAGTTAAAGTTGAAAGCTTAGTGTGTGAAAGCAACTGCTGAACCATTGTGTAATATGGGCTAATGTAATGTCACTGTTTCCCCATGATGTAAGTTGCAATTTTTGTTCCAGTTGCTGTGGTCAATGTTATCACTTTCACTTTTCAAAAGGGGGCAAGGGCGTGCGTGGAGATGGTATTTCTCTTTACCCCCACCACTCCTTCCCCTCTCCCAAACAAATACTTCTGTTAGGACATATCAGTGCTGACCAGATGTCACTGATTTTTTTTTTTTTGCATGTGTCCCTTAACAGCTGGCAAGAATATCAGCTCAAATTATTCACCACAAGCACACTCTTTCTGTTTGTCTCCAGATAAAGGGATTTGAAATCCTGGTTGTCAGAGAGGGATGCTGAAAACTGTGGAATGGATTTCTTTGGGGAGAGGGAATACTTCTTGAAGAACCTTAAACCAGGTGGAGATGGTCATGACTACCATGGACATCCAAAGATATCCCTTAGGGTTGGCACTTCATGTTTTCAGAAACTGTTTTTAAGCCCAGGATGTTTTCTTGGAACCACTGTGAAGTGTTCATGGCAATCAGTAATTCTAAATGTAGAGATGCTTTTTGTTTTGGTCATATCAGCTAAAAAAAAATCATCTTAGATGTGGTTACAGGTGAGAAATACAATGGGTGGATGGCAGATAGAGACGGCTGTGCAGGATGTTCTAGAATTGCTTGGGACCATATCCACGTGTCTTTGCTCCACTGACCTGCAATCTCTACATCTTGCAGATGGGTTGAGGGCACAAGACACTGCTAGGTTTGTGGTGAGACCACACACAGCCCTGCTGTCACAGCACTCGAGAGATGGCAGTGGGGACACAGAAGATGCCGTTACACTCAGAACCACACTTGGTGGGTACCACAGTGCACAGTGCACAACAGGGGCTGACTTACCCTCATAGGTCATAACCTACTGGCCCTTGTCATCCATGTCATTACCTTCTGCCTAGCCATAACCTTCCCCTCCTCCCTTCATATTTACAGTTATATCTGCTTTTCTCTTCAAAACTGCCACAAGTAACTGGTGTTGTGTAGAACAGTGTAGTGTGCTCCCCCAGTTATGGCTCTGTTGCAAAGTAAGTGTGTTCTCCTTATGTGAGCAAAGAAAATTGAGTGGCTCAGTATATGGAAGTCATGGCTTTACAGCATTTTTAACATTATTTTCAGACGAGTGAAGAAGCAAGATCAGGTGAAGATAACTCAGTTTCTGCATCCATAGACAGTGGAGATGCAGATCAGAACTTCAGCTCTGTCTCTAAACTGTAACAAATCATTGCATTTATTTCATACTGCACCTGGTCTTTGGTGATGTTTTAAAATAACCACTTTAAAAGAAAGAGACAAGAATTTTAATGAACAGTGAGAACAGAAACTCACTTAGGAGGAGTATGTAACAGATGACATGCTCCAGGTATGGTAAAGTTAGGCTTTACCATATTAAGGCTTATATCCTATTACGTATTATCTCTACAGTTGCCTCGCTGTTGATATGAACAAGAATGCTTTTCTAAAGCATGCTAAGCTCTTGAAATTGTGCTTATTGTTCATGCTTACCTACCCTTTAGTGAGGAAGCTCTAACACTTTATTATGACGTGGAAGCCTTTCCATATGGCTCACCACCTCCGCAAGTCCCTGAAATCCATTCAGTTATGAGGCCAAGTGCTTTGAAATGCAGAGATGGAAATTGACTGTGGGTTCTGTCATTTTAGGATGCAGGGAGATGGAGCTCTAGACTACTGGAAAGGCAGTCTTGGGTGACCTAAATTTCTGTAAGAAATTCTGTCTCCATGTGAGTCAATACCAGCCTTGCCATTGACTTCAAAGGGACCAGGATAGCAGCCCCTGTGCCGTTTTTACTAAAAAGGAGATATTATGGTACTTGCCATTATTTCTCAAGTGGTTTTATGTACATAAAATAAAACTATTAAATAAGAATTAATTCTAATTATTACTGTATTTTCCATATTATTTTCCATCACACTGTTTTGTTTGTTTCGCTGATGGCCCCAAGGCACAGAGCAGATGTTTTCACTGAGCTGTCCTCAGTGACTTTTAAACTACTTCATCATTGAAAAATGGCAACAGTGCCAGTCTTTCTTGTGACATTCAATCTCATCATCCTTCATATGCTTATAAAGAAAAACAGCTTCCGGGCCAAATATACACAGCATTGGAACCATCATTTCTAGATACCTCATGTAAAAAGAAAGAGGGGCATGGCGACGTAAAGTGGAGGAGAGAAAAGGGAGGAGAGAGAGGAAAACAAAAAGAGTGAGAGGAAACAGGAAGGAAATTGGCAGAAGAAAAGAAATTAAAGAAAGCAAGTAATTTGTGTAATTGAGAAGCATCATGGTTTGAATCCTCTTCAATTATTGATGGCCTTGAATTCAAATATTAATTTAAGCTAAATCTTGAATCTGTTTAGCCTTAGAAATAATTGGGGAGAACATTATTAGAAAAAGGAAAAAACGTTCCTCCACTGTCTTACAATGGAGTATTACTGAAAACTTCTGATTCCCCCAACAGAAAACCTATTTAAAAAAAGACAAGTCATTAATCAGTAACAGCTGCTCCCAGCACCTGTTATTTATTCTCGTCATTAACACTTCCTTTAGCATTTCTGACAGAAATGGGTATCTTTTCTAACTGATAGAAAAGTGATCTTTGGAACATCCCCAGAACTCGGTGGCTACATTTGCTCTACAACGTGTATTTACAGCTTATCGCAGCTTTTCTTTTTCACTTGTAGGCTCTTTCTTTTTTTAAAATGTAGATTTTAAAAGCACTGAACATACCATATCTTTTGTTGGATATACTCTAATTTTTGGTATGCCCTGGTTACCTGGTCACAGAGGCAGGGGCACACAGTGGCTGTGCGGTGTGTACAAGTGCCAAGGGATTCCCAACCAACATGGCTCCCCCAATGCCTAATTCTTGCTGAGGTAAATGGAAATGCAGAGAGCATACTAACTGGGGTTTCAGTGCTACAGGTCTTGCAACGTTTCTGTGTTAGTTTTGTCTTCTGTCAGAGTCCCCACCTCCCTGCTCAGATCAGGCATAGCCAGGGTACCCCACAGAGCTGCAGGGGAGGTTCCTTACCTGCCTTCCTCCACCCTGACACTGTCTAGAGGAGCAGGGTTCCCCAGGCAAAACCATGTCCTGCCTTACCTCTTCCTACAACAACCCTTGGCTACCTCCTGCCCTTTCTCTTCCCGATGCAGGAGGCATTGATGAATCAGGAGAAAACAGGAAATCAAACAGCAACAAGCATCATTTAGAGGCACTTTCCTTTATGTCTGTTACCTGTAGACTTCCAGAAGCAAAGCTAGTTGTGGAAAGCCCTACTTTCCACAACAATCCAAAACCCTCCTGTGCATGTGCAGAAGTAAGGCCTGAAAGGTAAGCCTGGTTTAAAAACCTTAGGGTAAACAGTAATTTGTAGTATAAAATAACATATAAAAGATGTGTAGATGTGGCATTTGGGGACGTGGTTTAGTGGTGGATTTGGCAGTGCTGGGTTAATAGTTGGACTTGATGATATTAAGGGTCTTTTCCAACCTAAATGACTTCTATGATTCTCTATTTCTGTGCATAGTGAAACACAGCACCAGTGAAGAAATGTAAGTATACATGTAATACTGCTGCTCTTTGTCACCTTTTTCTAGGTCTCTCTTTTTGCTTAATAAATATCTGTCAAATCTGTTTCATGCTTATTCACAGTTAAAACATTGAGATTTGTTGTGGTTTCCTACCACCTCTAGAAAATGCTTTTCATCTGAAAGCCACTGTTTCCATTTAGGACTGTTGAAGTTGTGACAACATTTCTGTTAGTCTTGGGGTTTATAATGTTGTTTTAGTAAAAAGTATGCATGGGGTTGGATTTAGGAGAACATTGTTTCTTTAATACAGATAGATAAAGAAAGCAGTGTATTGTATTTATCAAAAGGAAATGTCAGCAGAACTTTATAGTCTGGTAATTAGATAACGCAGATAAGTCTGCTGAGTTTGTGTGCTCACAACTGCCATTCCAGATAACGCTTCCTGAAGTCAATTAGAAGAACTTACACAACATTATACATTTTTCACGGTTCCTTTCTTTAATTTGATACAGAAAGAAAGAAATTAAGGTACAGGCTATGACAAGCACGGTACGTAGTCATTCCATGTTAGCTTTTGCTCTGAACAATCCTGCTTGCTTTGAGTGAGAGTAACGGGCATCTGACTTTTCCAAAGACGCCCACAGTCACAGAAGCAGCAGCTGTGCCAAAGCATCACCACTGCAGGGCAGTGGAGAATTCCATGGGCCCTTTGATTCATGCTAAGGTAAAACCAGACTGAAGTGAGAGGCTTACATTTTTCAGACAGGTGGCCTTGGTAAACACCCGTGTTTGCATCTATGGAAAACCTTGTAAAGGAAAATCTCTTAGTGCCTTAAAAAGGAAAGCACACAACTAATAGCCACATTATCTTGGTTGCAGGACTTGGATCAAGTAGAAGGCCTGATTCTCCTCCATACAGTTTTTATTTTAAATGTAGATGAGGTATTTTCACTCCGTGACTGTTGAAAACTTTCTGAAGTATTTAGACTAATGGTGAAGTGTTATGCTAAAGTTCATACCTCGTAACACTTTTTGCCTCATGTAATTAGTTGTTCTTGAGAATACCAGTTTTTCCTTATCCAGGCTACCATTAAAAGTATTTTCTGATATATGGCCAAAAATGCAGTTTGCTTATACTAAGTACAACCCTCCTCAGTACACTAAAATGCTACTTAGGGCCAGAAAATGGGATAAGAGGGAGCACTTATCTTTAAAGATGCTCACATTCTAAAGCAAAATCAAAAGTAAAAGATACAACTTTTTAATGAGACAAAATTCCCAGATCAGTTCTATTTTTGGGAAAAAAAAAAATAAAAAGGAAGTTTCCAGATAATTTGTTGTTTGCTGGGAAACACTTGTCATTTTGCTATCTTGCTTCGCGAAGAAAATGAAACTCATAAGAGGTTTTAAAGAGGGCATTTCAGTTTACCATGGCTGAAAAACAGTTTCCCCACTGAAAAATCTCCTTTGCAAAACCATTGACTTGTAAGTCATGGAAAAAAATTTTGGGTTTTTTTTTAATGGAAAAACATAATTTTCTGGTAGGTAAAAATTCTGATTAGAAATTACCATCAGCTTCCTCCAGCATGAATATCTTGGCAATGGTGGGAGCAGAAGTGGCTCTGCAGCACATCCTCCCTGCAATAAGGGTTGGTCACATTTGTCTATCTTCTGTGTTTTTTCCCACAGAAAATGCTGTCCTCACAAAGTTCCAGTTTCATGTTACGAAAAAGAACACAGGTCAGCCCAGTTCTGATCCCTTCTCCTGCTCAGCCTTCAGCACCCTGGGAAATTACCGTGTGAAGATACACACACTAACTCGCTGTAAGCAGTCAAACCTTGTCCGAACAGCCATGTATTTTTTGAATGATACCTTCTCCTTTATAGCTGCACAGCCATGCTCTGGAGAACACGATGACACAAACTTGCTTTTCCTAGCACACTTTAGATAAATAAACAAGGGAAGGGTAGGAATCTGCACTGATGTGCGAGACTTTTTTTTCAATATAGCTTCATCCACACTGGCCGTTCAGATGGTATGGTTTTATACCATAAAAAAAATTGCCCTGTTCGTATGTAACACATGCATAAGGTAGGCTTTAAAGTAAGCAATGCCAGTTTATATCGTTGCCCTAGCAGGTGAAATGGATCTGCACTGACCCTCAGAGTTATTCCCACAGCTGACACACACCATTCCTCATCTGTGCCAAGGAGTAAGGCATTCCTGAACGTGTCACTAAGATATTCTGGATACACCTGTCCTGGAAAACTAAGCAGCTCCTGGTCTCTAAAATGCAATCATTTCTAGGGTTGCATTGCTGAGGTGGTCCCTGGCAAGCTTTTGCCCCCACAGTTATCAGAGTCCCAGGCTGACCCTTGACACAAAACAGGAGCCATCCCTCACAGGCAGTGTGGATGTAAGCAGTTGATTTGGTGGAGTAACGCAGTTTAACACTACGGGTGCAGACTGATCCAAACTGACTGGCTACAGGGCCAGAGAGCAACCCCCATAGTGTTGAATTTATTGGTGCAGGAGATGAGGCTGCAGCAGCCAGAGAAAAGACTAAGGCTGTTTCTTCCTAAGAAAAAGGCCAACCTGTCACGGGGTGACCTCCAGCCCCACCTCCCCTACCACCCTGCCACACTGACTAGGCAGCAAACCCCCACGTGGCAGTGGGTCTGTCATCCACCTCTGCTCCACCGAGAGCAGCAGGATCAGCTGTCATATTGTCACAACAGTAGGCTCCAGGTTCCATCTGCAAATCTACCTCACAGTACATGTTGGGTCTTTTCTGGCCAGGCTCTTGGTTTCTCTCATTTGCATAGCAGGTAACACAGACACAGGCAGAAAGCCAGGTCTTAACAGCCAGGTGGAAAATGTACCTCCCAAGGAGGGAAGGGAACAGAGAGGCTTCTCATTCTTCTGACACAAGTAGATGTCAGGTGTCAGAAGAGACTGCTGCTCAGGTTGGGATTTGGCCTAGGAATAGTTCTCAGGTAATTTTATTTGAAGTACCTGACTTTGGATGTTAGGCTGTAACAATAGGGAAGTTTCCCAGGGTCTGTCAGTAAAAAGTTCCCAACTGTATCATTTCTGCAGCTTTCCTCCTTGACCCTCATAGTTCCAAGCTGAGTTTAATCTGTATCTCTACCTGAAAAATTGTTTTGCTGTAAGAGAGCCTACCACAGCAGAGAGATGACTACAGACCTTGATTGCAGCTGGTGATGTGCAAGAGGAGGCTGATGGCACTGTGGCCATCCATGTCAACACTGTGGTGTGTGACATCCTTTCTGGGCCATGGACACACAGCTGTATCACATTCCCCCTGCACACACTGTGCACACACTCATACCACCACAGCTGCCTCCCTTCCCCTCCCAGTTTGTCTCCTTGCTGCCAGTGCAGGGTTTGCGTATCCTCTCTGAGATGATGGATGTTTCAATTGTGATAGGGGTCTCTATTCCATGCAAGCATCTGAAAGCGCTTTGCAAAAATAGCTCACGACCTCACAGACAAGCAGTCTGATGTGCAGAAATAGGAAATAGCCTTACTTGCCTCGAAGGGTGTTTTAACATTCCCCACCACCACTGTATCCTCTCAAGCACAAATAACCTTCTCCCTATTCGAGCAACCAAGAGGCCCCCATTTTCCTAAGGTCCTGGAAAGATTAAGTGACACAGGTCCAAGGTTGTACAGGAAGTCTGGAGGGAATGCTGGAAATAGAAGGAGGCCCTCCTGAGTCCCTCTGCAGTGCCTTGACCACAAGACCATCCTTCCTCTCCCAAGGTTACACATCAGGTCTGTGGTGGAGCCAGGAATAGCACCCAAGTTTCCTGACACACAAAGTGTCCTGCACTGTATATAAAGTAAGCACAAATATAAATTTAAATCAATTTATGAAGCTGTGTCTTGCAATTAAACCTAAGACTGCTGTCTGAACCTAAAGTTTTCTATGTATTGGAAGATGTGACACTCTAAAGAAATCCCTATCCACAGCCAGGGCAGCTAATACCTCCCAGCAACTAACCTCTCCTGCTTCTTCAGTGCTTCTGATTTCCTGACATGTTCTGTCTGTGCCAGCAGTGCAAATGCCACTTGCCACAGAGACACAAGTTTGCTGTCAGAGGTGTGGACGGAGAGGTGCTGTCTCTGGCCACCCTCTTGAGAACTGGCCCCAAACAAGGAGGCCAAGTCCTCCCTGGCTGCTGCAGGATGGAGAGAAGGAGACGTTGCAGGTTGAGGTATGGACATGAATTAACAGCGCCACAGTGACAGCCTGAGGAGGGACCCCAGCCCCCGAAGTCCTGGCACAGTGCGTGGGCTGGCACCAGGGAGATGAGTGCCCAGAGGACAGACCTGGCTAGGCTAGCCACAGTCTTTGATATCCACCACCCGGAGGGCCACGCGCTGCATCAGTATGTGCAGCTTCCCTGGGGAGAGACGGAGATGTGCTGTGTCAGGAGAGGCACGGTGTCATGAGTCCCTGCAGTTTGCTGGAACCTTTCCATTAATTTAATGGGCTTTGGATCGGGCCTTGAATTCTCAGCTGTCCCAGCTAAATGGACTCCCCAGGCAGGCTCTCCTCTCGTTTTAGCATGAGGAGGCCTTTCGGAGACCCTGCTGACCAGGAGGTTCCTGCCGTTCTTTGGCAGCAGAGCTCCCATCCTGGAGCAAGCACAGCTCCGTCACTGCCCCTTGGCCACAGTGTGCACCACCTGCACACACGGCTCCACACCTGCGTCTGCCATCCTCTCTCTCCAGCAAAGACATGCACCACTTCCACCCCCTGCCCAGATCATCCATTTTTTTATCACAGTAAGGCCCAAGTACTACAGGTGAGGAGCATGGAACCAGTGGTCCACACTGCATACCTCAACCCGCTCTGGTCGCTGAGAGATACTGTATACACACATACTCAGGACTGGGGGAATTGGTAGTCCTGTAGAAGAAATAAATCCTGTGTGTAACTGTAGCCCCAACCCTGCTCAAGACAGAAATACAAGAAGCTGATGATCTCTGTAGCCATCATTTCACGAGGTGCTTCAGAGGGACAAGACCATGCCCTTCCCTTTGCCTACAGTTTTCTGTCACTCACCAGGCTCAGCACTGCTGATAATTCACACACTTGGACAAACTTAGCTTTCCAAAGCTGTTTTATTTTTAAGCAAAGACAGGTAGATGCTGATGCTGTGCATCTTCACAAGAGCAAGGAGCTGTGTCCTTTTCCAGACCTTTACCTGACTGTAAACTAAAGCAGATCTTGCTGTAGCACCAAAGACCTGATGTTACAGAGGTACTCAGCCACTGATGGCCTTTCTTTTGTTACTGCTATTTCTACAGAAGCAGCATTAAGAGGCCTAGCCAAGAGCATTGCACTGACTGTGCAAAGTGCAGTACATTGTAAGAGACCAGCCTGCTCCATAAAGCTTGGGAAGAAGAGGAAATACGGAGAAATAAAGTGATTTGGACAAGGTTGAAAAACAAATGAGCAACAAAGATAGCAATAACACCTTCCAAGGCTTGCTTTTCCGTCCAATCTGTGAGATTATGTTGCACTGAGCACCTGCTGCCATACACACCATCATGCCTCATTTAATATATGATGCATTGACTGGTTATTGACAGGTTGTTATGTTACTGCTCAAATTGAAACTGCTGCTCAGACCATCACTGACACGCTGGTTTTCAATACCTCACATCACTCTCCTTATGAAAACTTTCCTTAAAAAGACACTTTGGGATAGATGAAGAAGATAACCGTGTCAGGTCACTTCTTGAGAAGTGAATCTGTATGGCTTGTCTAAGGTTTCACTTAGCAGAAAGCTAAGCCTATAAACAGACAAGCCTCTCCAGTCAGTGTGAGTTTCCCACTGACCTCACACCAAAGCAGAGTTCCAGCGGTTCATGTACTTATGCACACTAAAATAAGGGGAATACATAGAGACCACAAGCTGCAATAATTGCTTGATTATATCTGTTACCCCAATCCTTGTGTTTAGGATAGCATCCCCCTTCCCTGAAGTGAATGGGGACAGAGGATTTTCACTGTCTTCTCAAAGCTGCAGAAGGTGGCCCACAATGATTTGGGTTCAGCTTTAATGGAGTGAAAATGAGATTATTCCCTTGATTCTCCTTATTTTCCTGAAGTGGAAGAACCCTTTGCCTGTTTCTGAAGGGTCTCTCTCAATTAACATGCAGCACAACATGAAGGCGAGCTCATTAGAGCAAACTAAATTGGGGAAATTGCCTGAGCATTCAGAGCCAAGCCAAGGGATGGAATCACACTCTGTCCCACTATGAAGGCAGCAGGCACCAGGGGCAGAGCAGAAACCAAAGACACAACTGGTACTTCAGACAGGTGTCATAGCCGGGAGAGTTGTGGCCATGAGTCAGTTCACTGTTATCATTTCCTAGGGAGGGAAATCTGGGGGGAGCTCAGAGCCCATGGGTGCACATCAAGGACCTGAGCTAGGGGCCCTCCCTTGCTGATGTGTCCTAAACTCCCCTGGACTCCAGGCAAGTGTTTGAGCTTGCAAGAAATGAGGAGTTGAGTCATGACAAACCCCGTGTCTGGATTGCAATGGAGTGCACTCAACTCTTGCTCTTCCTCAGGAAGCGACTCCTATAAGTGTTTATATAAACACACAGCCCAACATGACTGGGCAAATATTATTCAAGGTTTTGCCGTTTGCCTTTGGGGTAAGACTGAGCTCAACCATGGGGTCAACAGGTCAGAAGGTTAGGAAGGGAAAGATGGAGTGTCCACATACAAGTTGTTCCCCAGTCTTTGCAATAAATGTCAGTCCTACTCAATGCTCCCACGAGTCCACAGAAGCCTGCCAGATGCCTGGTTTTAAAGTTCAGTTGGTTCATCATCAGATATGGAATAAACGTAGCACTCTGGTTATCATTAATAATATTTATTTTGGAAAAATATTTTAAAAATGAATTTCTTCATTAACAAAACAGTAAAAAAAATCAAATAACATTTGCACAATATTCCATAAATACATTTATATACAAAAAAATATAGTCACATAGACCCGAAGTGCCTTTGTACATATTTACCAAAAAATTTAAATTATAAAAAAAATGAACATCACAAAATACTCAAGCTTTACAATTATCATGAAAATATTTTTACAGATTCAAAAAAATAACACACTTTTTCTCACCTAGTAAAAACACATTTTAGTATCAAAAAAGACAATAAAGGCAGTGTTTGTGTCTCTAATTCAAGAAAAGACTGGCTCATAATAATCCAAAATATACACTTCAGGCAGTGCATGCTTCTTATGTAGTAATTAAGTCCATTCATTTAAATATATATAGAAAAGCAACTGACCATAGTGCAATGATAAAATTCATAAAAGGCAGTGCAACAGTAATCCTTGAACACAGACCCTTGCCTGGTGTCCATCTTGTTTCTTTATTTTGCAGTCACTTTGCTAACTTCAGTAGAGAACCAGCTCAAGCCTGAATTTAGTTTCTCAGCAGCAGTCAGTGAAGGAATCTATCTCCCATTCCTCTTTCAGCAGCATTCATCGGGGCACGTCTCCTCTGAAATTGTTCTGAACAACCACCTTGCCATATCACCTCTGGTTTACACCTGGTAAGAGAAAACACAAGCAGAGATCAGGAGAGGTTAATGAAACATATGAAGAGGGCTGTAAGGCTGAAGAGAGTCAGGACTCTGCATGAAGCACACACACCTTGAGGTCAGCGCACCTCAATCACACTACCATTGTACCCTAGTGTACAAAACTTGTCAAACCCACAACATCCACAGCATCAAGTCACTGAGCTTGTCTTTACAACATCCACAGCATCACAAACCCAAGCTGGCTGGACTTCAACAGGTACAAACCACCACGGCATCATGGAAAGAAGTTTATCTGCCCTGGCGTGTAATGGATGAGAGCTGCGGACCAAGATTGTTCTCTGTTGTTCCAACCCTACTAACCTCAGTTGCTATGATGCACTCATCTTTTTCTTCTGATATGACATACACCGACTGGTACTTTGTGTCCTTTGAAGTGGAATATACTGAATCTGGTCGCTTTCTTTCAGAAGTATCACTATTGAAAGCAAAAAGAGAAAGAACAGGTCAGATGGGTGTTGCTTAATGCTACCTGTGAGATATACACTCCCCCTTCAAAGTGAAGCTGCCTCCTGCACTCAGATGTGAGATACCTCTTTAGTTGTACTGCGCTTTTCTCCTCTGCCTCTGAATCATACATTTCACACTTGGCTTCACATTTGCTGTGCTCCTCCTTAACTGAGTCCTCATTCTTGAGTTCATGCACCAAATTGTAATCCACTGATGGGTATCTGACTTTGTAGCCATTTTTATCAGAGTTATCGCTGTGAAAGTCTACTTTCTTATTTGTGTTTTTAATCTGAGTGGCACCAATGACACTTATGGAAATGTCCTTCTCGCGCTGGCAGTTTGCCAGGTTATTCATAGTCTCAGTCTCACTCCTGCAGGCATCGGGCTGGTGGTGCCTCTTCTGCACTCGGAGCCTGACACAGACGACCACAGCAGCACACCCCAGCAGCAGCATGAGGACCAGAATAATCCCGGCGCAGACAGCGATCCAGGGGAACTGGGAGTTCTGGCCTTCCGTGTATTTTTCAGTGAAGTCAACGATGACGGGTCCCTGGGGTGGCTCGGGGAGCAGAAACTGGCAGTTGAGCCCACCGTAGCCCCGGGCACACTCACAGACATAGCGGTTGTTTCTTTCGTGGCAGGTGGCCCCATTGTGGCAAGGGTTGTGCTCGCATCTGCTCACCGGGGTGCTGCAGTTCTTCCCGTTGTATCCTGGCGGGCAGGTGCAGGAATAGTCATTGATGCCATCCTGGCAGGTCCCTCCGTTGACGCAGGGGAAAGAGGCGCAGTCGTCCACGTTATCATCACAGTGTCTCCCAGTGAAGCCAGCCTGGCACTGGCATATGTAGGAGTTCCCCAGATCGACGCACTGGGCTCCTGCAAGACATGAAGAGGGACGAGGTGAGTGGTGGGCAGCCAGACACAGCAGCCTCCCACTCGCTGCTCTCGGGGCAGCTGGCACAACTAGCAGCTGAGGAAAGCTTTCTTTTTGAGAGGTTAGCTCAACCTTTGCCAAGTCTGATCCGATGTAAAACGTACGTGTTTTTAAGAAAGATTTTTGTTAAGGAGACTTATTTTTCATTCTCAATCCTATTCCTTTTTTAACATTTCACTCAGCTCGGACCAGAACACTGGTCCAGGTCAGGTTATCACCGCATCTCATGTTACAGAGTTTGAGTGGCAATGAATAAGGAGGACTACAGTAAAGAAAGTCTTCACTAGTTTAATCAAAACAGGAGGATTACTGTTACCATATTACAAGTAATAATGTTTAGCACTCATGTGGCATTTGTATCCACAGACCTCTAAGGCTCTTTGCAAAGGATTTGCAAGTATAATCTTCCACATCTTCATGCATGAAGCTTCAGACCAAGTTACTTGTACACAGCCACCCCATCAGAAAACGCAATCTGCAGCAGTGGCCCAAGCCATGCCATTGCTTTCTTAGTACAGATCCTCTACCAAGTCAACTATTGACTTGACAAGGACCTTTTTACAAGAGCATGTGGTGATAGGGCAAGGGGGGATGGCTTTAAACTGAAAGAGAGCATGTTTAGATAAGATATTATCAAAAAATTCTTTAGTGTGAGGGAACAAGTTGCCCAGAGAAGTGGTGGATGTCCCATTACTGGCACTGTTCAAGGCCAGGTTGGATGGGGCTTTGAACAACCTGTTCTAATGAAAGGTGCCCTTGCCCATGGCAGGGGTTTGGAACTAGATGACCTTTAAGGTCCCTTCCAACCCAGACCATTCTATGATTCTGTGACTGACCAGTGGGCCTTGATCAGTGTGCCTTGTTACGAACTCCAGACCAGAAGCCAAAGTAAGTGTATGGGCTCCTTTCAGAAGACCACTGTAGCATGTTTGGCCTTACCATTAGCACAAGGGCTGGAACTGCAGTAATCAATTTTCTTTTCACAGTTGAACCCAGAATAACCCAGTGGGCAGCGGCAGCTGTAACCCCCATCAGGGTTGTCGGTGCATCGCCCACCATTGAAGCATGGTCCGTCAGCACAAGTCATCGCACTCAGCTCACAGTTTTTCCCATAGAAGCCTGGGGGGCAGGTACAGGAATAGCTGTTCTCAAGATCCTGGGGGGAAAAAATGAGAAATTATCAAAATATTTGTCTGAATTTGCTCTGAAATCCAAAAAGGGATTTTGAAAATTCGTAAAACTGATATTAACTCCTCCCTTGGAGTTCCAGATGACACAAACAACTCGAACTTACAGTGCAGCTTCCACCATTCTTGCAAGGGTTGGCATCACATTCGTTGATTTCAATCTCACAGTTGGAGCCTGTGTACCCAGGTCGGCATGAACAAGTGTAGCTCCCCTGACCAGTATTGGTGCATGTGGCACCATTCTTGCAGGGCTTGTGGTGGGTGCAGTAGTTCAGGTCTGTAAAAGATATTTTTTCTTTTTATAAAGAGAGCAACCAAGATGCTTGCTACTTTGCAAGGCTAGCAAAGGGTGGGTGAGCTGAAAAGAGTCGCCTGCTTTCTGCATTTTAAAACAGATGCTCAAGCAAGGACTGAGAACTCACCCTGGTTGCAGAAAAGACCACCCCAGCCTTCTTGGCAGTTGCACTGCCATGGCTGCTGACAGGTACCATGGAGGCAGCCTGGGTATCGGATGCACTCATCACAATATCGCCCCTGCCAGCCCACTCTGCATCTGAAAAAAAAGATGACAACAAAGTCTCATCAGATTTAGACTTCTCACAGTTGGAAACCCTATCATAAACTCTGCAAACACACTGATGCCAGGGATCAAGTTTCCTAAAAGCCCTCGGTGATGCTTCATGTGAGAAAGTCACTGAGTCTAGCCATAGCATCAGCTTTCATCGGTCCTAGCTATTTCTTCCTCTTCCTTAGATAGACCCATGGTTCCAGATAGTTAATTTGTTTACTCTAATAATCAAGAGCCAAACTTTGCACACAGCACTGTAAACTCATTAGGTTAATATTAATGGCACTGATGTTTGACTTATAGAATAATACTTTAATTTGGCATCACCTGGATTTCTCAAATTTCCGTCTAATATGAAGAAAGGCCTTTAAACCGACCCTTCAAATGTCCAATGGCTTGTTTAACACAAGAGCATCGACACTGAAAGACAAAGAAGGAAGCAGGAAGGGAGTGGAAAACTTACTTGCATTCCCCAGGCTTGTCACAAAAGCCGTGTTGCTCATCACATCCAGGCAAACAAATGGCTGTAAACAAACCAAGCAGGGAAAGACATCGGCACTGGTGCCAAAACAACTCTCTTTTACAAGTCTGATTCTGAGAGCACCTTGCGGGTGAGGAGTGAGTCCCTTTTACTAGGTCGGGGCAGTTAAGCGCAGCTGAATTAATCTCTGGAGTCTGCAGGAGTATTGATCTTGCCCCGTAACTGGGCACTTTACTTATCACCGGGGATGAGCATTCTTCTTAATACAGTTGCACACAGACAAAAGAGGGCTCACAATTGCTCCCTTCCCCACAGCCCCTCACCCCCCTTCCCTTCCCAGTGAGGGTCAGAAGTCCTTTTTTCCAATTCTATGCACACAGCTCCACCTCTTAATATCCCCCGAAAGTGTGTGTGCAGATAAGAGTGGACAGCTGGTGTGCAGGGTGCCAGTGCAAGACAGCTGCTCTATTGTCTATTCTCTCCCAGCAGCTGCCCCACTGCAACAATACCCCGGCCCCGGAGCCAATGGGGCCGGCGGCCGGCGACCGGGCAGCCTATCCCTGCCCACAGCTAATCTATGGCACGCGCGTGATTTCGCTGCAAAAAAACTTTTTTTTTCTTATTCAAATAAATAAGTCTAAAGTTCTTCCTCCCTCCTTCCCCCCTCCGCCCTGCTCCGAAAAGGGGCGGGCGGGTGGGTGCAGCCCTGGTAAAAGAGGTAAGCGGGCCAGCGGGAGGGAGGATGAGAGAAGGGAAAAAAGAGACTTCTGCTCATTACTTCGCCTGGTTATGGAACTCATTAAGCAGGCACTGCAAAGTTTTAATTCAACAAAGCCAGCCGGAGACAATGGCATGCGAGGGGAAGGAGGGGGGAAGAAAAAGAAAGAAAGAATCGGTGCTGATAATCAGATCGCCTCCAAGTTGGAAAGAATGGAGCTGGGGGCAAGGCAACGGGAAGCAGTGGCAACTGGCAGCTCCACTCACTAACGGCGAAACATTCTTTTTGCATGCACACATAAACACATCTCCCCTGCCTAGTAGGTTTGTGTCAGTGTTATAAGCTGGTTTTTTCTGAGAGGGAAAACACTGCACAGAGCGTACATAATGAGTCAAGAAAGATGGACAGCCTTCTGCTTCGCTGTGGGAATAGCAGAGATGTACAGGCATTCGAAAGTGCTGACAGCCCCGAAAGATCTCATTATCAAAATGCTTCCTTTTTCCCCACCCCTTGACACAACTGGGCTAGGCACTTTTGATCATGGGAAAGGTTGTGGCTCTTATTTAAAACACTACCAAAGAAAACGAGAGCCCCTCTGCCTGCTGTTTATTGTGCAACATTGTACCATGAACTGCTAAAAGCATCCTAGCAGTCACTAACAGTGTGAATAATCAATTAGGAATCGTTTGATAGCAGCTCAGCTGAGACCACAGTGTAGGTGGCTTTAAAGAGAAACAAAAACACAACAAGAAGAAAGCTGAGAGGCTGCTTTACAGCCTGGAACTGTTTTCTTCCTGCCTGCCTGGCCCTCTGATGACTGCAGAGGAGCATTTGCCCAGTACGTCATCTGCCAGCATATTTCAGATCTGTGTATTCACACAAACAGAGAATGCCATCACACGCTGCAGCAGGGGCTCTGTGTGCACGTTTGGGTGTACACCACTATGTATCTACAAAGGGCGGAATCTTGTACAACCGGAAAGTATCTGACATCCTGGACTATCCTGTCTGTGATCTGCTTACTGTCCCAGCTTTTCCTGCTGTATCAACACACTACATTCCTCAAAAACTTCAAGCTCAGGGGTATGTTTCATGTCCCTCACTACTTTATTAGTAGCAATGATCATGGCAATGGCACAGAAAAGAGATGGGGAAGAAGCTGGACGTTCTTGAGGCCCCATGTGCAGCAATTTCTGTTAGTGGCAGCATATGAGTACCCCAAAAGAGAAATGTACAGTCTAGAAGCCACAGAGGATGTCCTGGACTTCCAGATATTTTTCTCAATACAAGGTTGCAGAAGATGAGAGCATAGCAAGCCTACCAGTAAGCCTGTCACATGGATGTTGCCAAAGCCCAGCACCCTCCCCTGAAGCTGTGTACTCTGTAAATGATGATATCAAAGTTGTGTGGTTGGAGAGGTGGATAGGTCTAAAAAGTAGTCCTGATATATTTTAATAAATCCTCAAGCAACTGCTGAACATTTTGCTACCAGATTTGATGGTCTAAAGCAAATGAGCAAGTGTAGTGTTGGCACTGACATTTTATTGGCTTGAGAAGGGGCTGTCTGCATTAACTTTCTGTGGCAATGCTGAGGATCTCCCGTCCCTCACACTGGTAAAGCTTGGGCACAGAACCGGACATACACCCACCATTGCTTGGTTCTCCCTCCCCATGAGGCCTGATGTCAGAGAAGCATCCCTCCACCATCCCCAAGAGCTCAGGAGACACTGCTGCAATGGGCACCCAAGAAGACAAGGAGGTGGATACTCACGCTCAGTGCAGTACTGGCCTTTCCAGCCTGGGTTGCAGACTTTCTCTCCACGCTCTCCACAGGTGAAGTGACCAAAGGCATCATCCCGTGGGCGGCAGAAGACAGAGCAGCCTTCTCCGTAGTAGTGCTCGTCGCACACGAAGCGATAGGAGTACTTGAGGTCAGTGCGGCCACTGCTGTGCAGGTCCTGGGACCACTCTTCACCCACTGCCAAGTGTCTCTGGGTGGCCAGGCGGCTGATGAGGCGCTCAGGGTTTTCTGTGGGAAAGTGGAGAAGAGAAGAGTGGTTAGAGAGCCCAAAGCAGGCAGCGCATAGGGGGGTCTCTGGTGGGAGGAGTACTGCAGAGGCAGGATGACATGGCTGCATGCCAACAGGATGGCCTCTCTTGCCACAGGTCTACCGTAGGGGAGAATGTGCTGCACACCACAGAGAAAGGGGCTGAGTAGGGCTGCAAGGCTGGGATTTTTATGGGGAAAAGTGTGTTTCGGGACACTTACCTGTGGTGAGGTCGTCAGGTGAGTCCGTATGCAGAGCCTCAATGATGAGCGAGAAGGTGCCCTGTGGAAAGAAGGAGCAGAGACAACCCACCAGGAGAGCATGAGAGCAGGTAAGGCCCAAGGGGCAGAGCCACCAGTCCCTAGGAGTCGTTGTCCCCCTCCCATCCTGACACTTCAAGGGGATTGGTGGCCTCTTGGAAGGGCACGGGACGGGGACGGGATGGGATGGATATGTGCCGCCCTCTCCAGCATCGCCCCCCACTTACGGGCCAGGTGAAGCCAAAGGGGAAGCGGATGGGATTGCTGAAGGCGGGGTCGGCGCCGCCCGCGCCGTCGGGGACGCTGAAGGAGTTGGCGCCGAGGACGGGGGTGATGGCGCTGCCGTAGGTGCAGGGCGGCTCGGGGGACACGCTGGCCTGGTAGTGCTTGAGGCAGACGCGGAAGAAGGTCTTGCAGTCGCACTGCTGGAGCCCGCCGGCGCCGGGGCCGCCCCCGCGGCAGCAATTGCGGTTGCTGAGCAGCCCCTTCTTATTGACAAACTCCTGCAGCTTCAGCTCGAAGACCCCGGAGGAGCCGACCTGCGGGGCGGGGACAGCGACCGTCAGCCCACCGAGCAGCCCGCTCCCCAGCCCGACCCCGACCCCGGCGGCACTGCCACCCCCTCCCCGCTCCTCAGCTGCAACAGGCAGCGACAGTCCCCGGCATCCCCCGCGGGACTCCCCGGTGCAGGGACTCCCCGGTGCAGGGACCCCCCGGTGCAGGCATTCCTGTCCCCCAGGCCGCGGGCACTTACCTGGCAGCGGCTCAGCAGCACCGAGAGGACGGCGAGCGTCAGCAGGAACCGACCTCCCATTTTGGAGGCGCAGCTCTGGTGCCCTCGCTTTCCTCCCCCTTATCTTCTCGTCAGAGGGAAAAGGGGAAAGTGTCTCTCAGGGTAAGAGAAAAAACACAGCGGCCAAAGCCGCGCGTCCCAGCAGAGCTGGAAGAGTTAGTGTCACGGTCTCCTTCTTTCAGGAGTGTCTCTGACTTTTTTTCCCCCTTTGTCGATACCTCTAGATGTAGCCTGTCGGCAACTGACAGCTCTTTCGGATGGCAAAAGAAAAAGAGAGGGAAAAATGACGGGGGGGAAAAAATGTTAAGATTTATCTGTTAAACTCTTTTTCTTTCGCAATCCACGATGCTCCTCCTTTTCTCCAGGAAGAAAAAATAAAAATAATAAAATAAAAGCAACTTAATTCCCAACAGAGGCAGAGAAAAGGCTTCCCAAGGAAGATTAAAAATTGGCGATCTGGAAATCCCTGCAGAGGCAGCGGCGGAGGCAGCGGCGATAATTCCCGGTGCGGTGTGATTCGGGAGCGGCTCTGCGCGGCTGCGCTCGCCCTGCGCACGTCGGGGCTGGTGGGTGTCAAACAGCAGCGGTGGCGGGCAGGTCACGTCGGAGCCTTGATCCCCTTTTCTCTTTTTTTTTTTTTTTTTTTTTTTTTTTTTTTTTTTTTTTTTTTTTTTTTTTTTTTTTTTTTTTTTTTTTTTTTTTTTTTTTTTTTTTTTTTTTTTTTTTTTTTTTTTTTTTTTTTTTTTTTTTTTTTTTTTTTTTTTTTTTTTTTTTTTTTTTTTTTTTTTTTTTTTTTTTTTTTTTTTTTTTTTTTTTTTTTTTTTTTTTTTTTTTTTTTTTTTTTTTTTTTTTTTTTTTTTTTTTTTTTTTTTTTTTTTTTTTTTTTTTTTTTTTTTTTTTTTTTTTTTTTTTTTTTTTTTTTTTTTTTTTTTTTTTTTTTTTTTTTTTTTTTTTTTTTTTTTTTTTTTTTTTTTTTTTTTTTTTTTTTTTTTTTTTTTTTTTTTTTTTTTTTTTTTTTTTTTTTTTTTTTTTTTTTTTTTTTTTTTTTTTTTTTTTTTTTTTTTTTTTTTTTTTTTTTTTTTTTTTTTTTTTTTTTTTTTTTTTTTTTTTTTTTTTTTTTTTTTTTTTTTTTTTTTTTTTTTTTTTTTTTTTTTTTTTTTTTTTTTCAAAGGAAGCGAAGCTCTCTTTCCTTGTTGTGGGTTTACTTTTGTTTTTAGAGGAATCCCAGCCAACAAAAATAAATAAGCTCGTGTCTCAACAGCAGTGAACAGAGCGTGTCCGGGTGTGCTCCTACGGGGGAGGGGGTGCCTGCTCTGCTCCACTCCGTGCCGCGGCTCGGCTCGGCTCAGCGGCTCTCTCCGAGGGTGAAGCGAAAAGGATCTGCCTCTCCTTGGGCGCCTGCCGCCCTTATATCCCGCCGGCCGACTGCATGCTTAATGAGATGCAAATGAGCAGCCCCCCAATCTGGCTAGAGCTGTCACAAAGGAGCCACTTTTCCAAACCCTCCTCTCAATGGATCGCCAAATGGTCAGTGAGCTGTAAAATGTGCAACCCTCCTCCCCCTCCCCTTCGCGCTCACAAAACGTGTTCATTTACATTCCTGCAAATTTGGTAACCGCAAGAATCCCCCTTCTGCTCCGGGGAGAGGGTAACACCCCCTGTGCACCGGGGAGAGGCAGTGCAACACGCTCCGGCCAGAGAGCAGCCCTGGGGACGGGGGGCTGTAATTGCCTCTCGGAACGTGCAGAGCAGCCGCCGTGACCCCAAAAAGTGACTCGGTGATCGTGACCACTCCAAGGGGCATCTCCGGCGTTAAAGGGACGAGGGAGGTGGGAGCCAGCGAGGCACAACGAGGGGAGTCCCATGCCATGAAATTCACACTGCATTTACCCTGGCATAACCGGGTAGGGGGGCTACGGATGTGGACGAAGTGACCCGGGGCTCGCTCTTCCCTTGGCTCGGCTCACGGCGCGCATCCCGCCGGCGGAGGCACGGGAGATCCCCGGAGTCCGGCGGCGAGGGAGCGCGCGGGCGGGTTCGCGGCGGGGACTCGTGGAGGGGACCCGTTTGCGGGGCTCCGCGGGTCCCGTCCCCGCCACCACCGCTGCCGGAGAGAGCCACTCGCTGCGCCCGGGTCCCGCACCCCTCTATGATTATTATCATCATCACCAGCAACCTCTCCCTCTCTCTCCCTCTCTCTCTCTCCCTCTCTTTTTTCCTCCTTCAGCTTAGTAAAAAGTGAGTTTGGTGTGTGTCGTTCGCGTGGCTGTCATTAAGGCCGTTTGTTATTGTGTGAGGGCTGAATCAGTTAGCTCTTTGTGCTCTCAGCTGTATGGTAATGTAGACAGCACCTGCTCCCTGCACAATGCGAGGGAGAGAAAGAGCTCCCCTCGGCGCACGCTACTGCCTCTACAACAATGTCCGCACATTTTTTAAAGAAATCCCTTCCAGCACTTCCCCCCTCCGCAACACACATACACACACACATACACACACACACACGCGTACAAAATAAACTTGCCCAAATTTACACCAATAGTCACCTTTATATTTTTTTTACATATCCATCAGACAGTACAACTTTTGTTTTGGTCTTTAAAACATGGAAAGGAGTTTACTGGTGTGGTGAAAAAGGGATGGAGCCTATTACCATTTGAGCAGTTTCTTAATGACGGATGGAAGCAGGGGATAAAAGTTGGAGGGCGACTCTGGCATGTCACTCGAAGCAGGGTTTTCAACTTTGTTTAGGCTCTCTGTTTAAACACCTTTGGTAGGCGCAGGCGGATTCATTAGGATGCAAGGTGTAACTGTCTCTGTAAATGTCATTTTAATTGTAACAGATCATTTCAGCACAGATTAAGCTTGTGTTCGAAAGGAGAGGATTTGGCTACAATAACCTCACTGTAGGTATGCCGTGCTAAAAGCCTTATTATGGCGACTTTATTGGGTTGAAACGTGCATTTGCATGGCAAAATGTGACTTCCATTGAAGCAGATGTCTTGATCACAAATTATCTTACAATGCGCTAGGAAAAAAAAAATCTTAAAGACTTCTTAAAGTAAAAGCATTGAGTAATACCAATTAAAAGAAAATCACTAATGAGTTCATTCAGCCCAGCTCTTCTCGACTGTTCCAGGACTGTAGCTGCCCACATTCATTTACTAGGGGTCTGTGGCACCTACCCCAAACCCAGGCCACCTACCCCAAACCTCGGAACAAGCATCCAGATCTTTGCAACGTTTTGCCACTCAACGTGTGTCTTTTACATCTAATTGTAGTCGAACGAGCCATCTACACCCAGGTGCTCTTCTCCCCTGTCCCCACCCCTCGACGCATAAGCAAAAGTTTAAATGTACAGGAATGTCAGGTTTTTATTTTCTTTTTTTTTTTTTTTTTTTTACCCCGGAGTTGTTCTGGGCAGAGAGGGGACCAGCGATCCCTCAGGCACCGTGCGGAGACGAAGGGAAGGCGGCCCGGGAGGAAGCGGAGCGGAGCGGGCGGCGAATCCCCGGAGGCCCGGCCGCCCGCCCCCGCCGTGCCCAGCATCGGCAGCGGGGAGCGGGGGGGCGCATCCCGCAGCAGCGCCGGTTTTCACTGCACATTACTTTTGCCACCTAGCGTCAACATCTTTTCGAGTGACTTGTCGCTGCTTCGCAAACTTTGCTGCGGCGTTATCCCCGGGAAAAAGAGAGAGAGAGGGAAAACATCAGTTCGTATGGGGTTTACTATGCGAGTGGAGCGGGGGGGCGGGGGTAGGCGGCAATATCTGTCTTGAAATTTGGGTGGTGGCCCGTCGGTGGAGGCGAGAAGTGATATATCAACGCGGATCTTTTAATCTACGAGAGATAGAAAGTTGGTCCATTAGCATCCCCTTGCTTAAAAAACTGGAAATAAAAAGTTACACGCGCGAGGGCTTTAACCTAGCGATAGAAAAAAAAAAAAAAACAAACCGAAAAAACTTGCCCCCAAATCCTCAACAGCCCCCCTTCGGTACCGGGTATTTGTTAAATTGACGTGGCACAGATTTCTCGATTACCGCTGCTGAGCGTGACTGAAAGGCGCCGTGAGAGCCGGCAGGATCCTGCCCACGGCGCTCATTCTTCTCTGGCTTAATTTATGCCACGCGATTCTGTATTGGGGAAATCAAGCAGAAAGCTCCTTTTTCTGCTTTTTTCCCCCCTCTCCCTCTCTCTTTCAGATGCTGGACTAACGGGGAGACTGTTTAACTTAAGTGTTTCTATAGGAGGCTGTTGTAGTTTAACTCCTGCCCACCAGTAGCTGAGGCGAACAAAGGAGGGACTCGAGGTCTAACTATTCATCCATTCTCTGCACTTTAATTTTCATTGATTTCGAAGACAAGGGGAGCCCTTAGGGATTCTCGCTGAAGGGGGATGACACGCCTTTAGACGCGATCAGCCCCCCAGC
This sequence comes from Oreocharis arfaki, assembly GCA_013398015.1. Taxonomy (NCBI): domain Eukaryota; kingdom Metazoa; phylum Chordata; class Aves; order Passeriformes; family Paramythiidae; genus Oreocharis; species Oreocharis arfaki. The sequence goes on along the minus strand of VZRR01008009.1, from coordinate 117,797 downwards.
CAGCCATCTGCTCCCAACCAAATGGCGCTTTTTCGCTCCCAACCGCGTGTCTCCGCACCGNNNCGCGGGGCCCGGGGCCCCGCCAGGGCGCGGTGACCCCGCACGGCCGGAACGCGGCGGGCCTGGCCCCGCCTGCCAGCGGCTCGCTGGGGCTGGGGGGGCATTGTGCTCTCCCTCCCTGCCCCTAATTGATACCCTTCCCGTAACGCCGGCCCCCCTCTCCTGCTCCGGCGAGTATTTACGGTCGCGCCGCGCACCAGCGCGGCCGAGAGCTCCCCATCAGCTGCAGCTTTTATTTCTAAGCGAGACAGATTATGGGAAAAGTCACTTAAAAAGGGGGGTGGGTGGGATATGTGCATGCGTTAATTAGGGCGACGCGCTGCCATCGCTGGCGTGCAACCCTGATTTTTCCCGGGACGGAAGGCTCCGGGCATATGGCGAACGGTGCGTCGGCGGAGGGACGTGTACGTGTGGAGCTATGTGTAGCCGAGTGTGCATAATATTTTAATTAGGTGTATAGTCCCTACGGAGGTATGTGTGGGCCGCTGCCCCTCCGCCACACGCCCCCTTCACCTGTTCCTCCAGGCCGGGCCGGGCCGGACCGGACCGGACCGGAGGGGATGGGAAGCGGGGGGATGACAGGCGGGGTGCCGCTGGGCCGGGGCCCTGCTCCTCCGCTGGCCCCAGGCTCGGCGGCGTCACCGGGGTGCTGGCGCTGCCCTGAGCCCCGCCGCCGGGCGCCCCGGCCCGAGGCGGGTGCGTGACAGGCGCGGAGGGGCCGCGGTGCCGGAGGGGCGCTCCGCCGCCCTTGCCGTGTGCGGGGAGGAGGATTAAGAAGTTTAGCGTGTAGGTTAGCCCAAAGTTGCAAAGGCATGTGCTGATTAGAATAAGAAAGGGCAGTCGCGTGGCTCAGCTGGCACACAGCGAGGCCAGATGATAGATAAGCAGCTCTGGGTCTTCCCTTCCCCCCAGCCCCCTTTTTCAAATCGCAAATCATCTGCTCCGGCCCTATCCTAGCCCCTCATTTTCATTACAATGGTTGTGTGTTTACCTGTGATCCTGGGACGGGGCATTCCTTTGTTTCCCGAGGAGATTACCGCAGCCAGCTGCTCTCCAACCCTTCCCTGGGCAAATCCCGAAGTGGCCCCTATATGTGTTTTACTGATTGCACACGAGGAGAAAGCGAGATACCCCCTCCCCCCGCCCCAGCCCCGTTTCCCTGCGCTACTTGTTTGTTTGGGTTTGCTCCCTGGCTCGCTTCCGACGGGATTTTGCTTGTGGGAAACTAAGGGGGATAAAATTGGTCACTCGTGTGCGTGAGCTGTCGTTGCTCCCAAAGACGGAAGGGTGAAGGGCTGCTTACCTCACCCCGGGGGGGCAGAACCGCGGGGCCCCCAGGGAACGACGGGACACATCGGTTCTGGGAAAGAAGGTTTCCCCCCGCCTTGTCCTCCCTCAGCCCTCGTGTTCCCCCCGGTCTGGGACATCACTTTTCCTGAAATCTCCCGTGGGTGCCCTGAGCCGGGCAGGTCCCATTCCTTGCCCTGGCCCCTGGTCTGGGACACACAGTTTCAAATGCTCTCCCTGCCCGTGCCCCTCTTGGGAGCACCTCGGCCTTGCATTTGGAGTACTGGCATCTTTACCCGCCTTGAAATTCAAGGATACTCAAGATCTTCACCACACCAGAAACCACAGACCACATTTGAACTAGAAAACCGTCTGAAGTCCCTCACCACAGGAAATATCCCTTGATCCTGATATTTACCCTGCGCCCCAGCACCCCATTTGCCCTGTCAAGCAAGCCCAGTGTAACCCCGTGCACAGGGGGACCTACAGCTGAGGCCTGGCTTGTCGTGGTGGGGGTGTCACAGAGAGGGAGGGTGAGCGATAGGACTCAGACCATGTACAGGTGATAAAAAACGTGATGGTACTCCTCACAAAAAAGTTCTGCATTGTGGCTGTGAGATTTTGCTGGATGGCTGGAAAGATTCCCTTCTGCTACCAACTTCTGTAGCAATATTTGCTGCCTTCACCAGTTCTCGTAGGAAAACTCCCTCTTTTGCCCAGTATTATTAATCATCATCGTAAGCCAGAACTCTAAATAGTATCTGCAAACTACCACTCCAGACAGTAGCTGCACAGGCCGCTCTCTAGAGCCCTGTGACAGCACAGCATGCTGCTGTACTGTGCTGCATTTCATGCATGGAGGGTTTTTCTCTTCCCCCCTTTGCACAGTGTGTGCATCTTGTGCGTTGTATGCTGGCTGCAGCGCAAAACCTGCTGCTAATAAACTTTGCGGGAGGAGAGGGGGCAGCAGTTTGATTATATGATTCCAGGCTTTCCAAGCCACTTCCAATTTGCACAGTTTTTATTTCTTTGTGCATCTCCCCACGTTCAGGGTAGGCAGGGGGTGGGAGAAGGTGGGGGCAAAAACTCCTCTGCAGAAGGTGATTATGAGAAAGAGGATGGGTATGGATGGGGCGGGCCTGAGCTTTTGGAAATGCTCTCCCCTTTTCTGAGAGCATCTGCCCGGAGACGAACAGATGTGGGCACCTGCGGTGACAGGCCACATATGCTCCATCCTATTCACAGGCATTCACACAGCGCTACAATGGTGAGGCTTTGTGCACTCGGAGTCACCAAATATATTAATCTGCACTCCCCAGAGCACCGCTCTGTTTAATTTTTCACCGGCAATAACATCTGATCTAATCTTCCCATGGGCTCCCCCGTGTCCCTCTTCCCCCTCCCGGAAAGATGTGAAGTTATTCAGGTCCCCACCTGTTGCCGGCGGGCTGCGAGTGGGTCTCGCTCCCGGCCCGCAGCCAGGGCGCTATGCCGGGACATGCGGCCCGGGAAAAAAGGGGGGGGGTCCCCTCCGCTGGCAATCGCCGGGCACGACAAAGCGAACCCGCCACCCGCGCCCCCGCCAAAGGTGGCGCTGCCAAGGGGGGACATAAATCTCCCAAGTGCGACTCGGGGGGGTTGAAGCGATTTCGGTGCGCGACGCTTTCATGTCCCCCGCCCCGTCCCCCCGTGCCGGCTGCGTTTGTTCGGAGGCACAATGGTCCCTCCGGCCCCATTGTGGCCGTACAAAGCCGAGAAACCACAGCCCGCGGGCGGGGACAGCCGCGGCCGACACNGGGGCGGTCACCGCCGCAGCCACAGCCCCGGTGTGCGCAGGCAGCGCGGCGCGGGCGCCGGACGGACCCCGCGGCGGGGGGCTCGGCCCTGCCGGGGCTGCGCGCAGCGGCCCCCGCACCTTGCGAGGTCCTTAAAGGCCCCTTCCAAACCAAACTGTGATTAAAGAGGGTGGTATTCAGAACTCTGCCTTTCACTGATAGGATTCGGGATTGCTTTTAAAAGCTGTTTATTCACAACATTTTGTAAACTCACCTTCCTTTCTTTCCCTTTTGAATACCATAAGCATGTATATTTTTAAATTTTAAAAAATCTACCCTTGTTTTTCTAGTATTGTGTACTTTTCCATATGCTATTAACCTGAAATCTCCCTCATTGGAGATACTCAAGAACCGTCCGAACGCATTCCTGTGCCATGTGCTCTAGGATGACCCTGCTGGAGCCGGGAGGTTGGACCTCATGGTTCCTTCCAGCCTTAGTCATTCAATGATTCTATGAATTTTGTTGGTCATATTTATGAGAATCTTTTGATGATTATGTTTTTCACTGATATAAAAACCAGAAGTGGAAGGGAAAATGCATGAGTACTTACGTTTGGTTTGCTGATGGGAAGTAAACCATTTCAAGTTGTTAAAAGCCAGGATAAGACAATGAGCTATCAGCAAAAGCAGAAAAATCCCAGTTCTGTTTCCAAGCAGCTTCTTTTACTATTATTGTGGAATTTCATTCTTTCTCAGTATTGCATTTTAGAACATTGTTTTTATTTTTCTTCTTTCAGGCTGCTGTGTGTTTCGGAGATCAGCCATGGGTGTTAGAGGCTTGCAGGGATTTGTGGCAAGAGTTTGCCCTGATGCGTGCAAAACGGTAGATCTGAGAGAACTGGCAGAAAAGCATCGCACTGATCATCCTGAGTCCCCGCCTGTTATCGTAGTAGATGCCATGAGTTGTGTTAGACGCTGGTACACACCAGAATCCTGGGTGTGTGGTGGCCAGTGGCGGGAGTACCTTGCCATTTTAGAGGATTTTATCAATGCTTTTATGGCAGCTGGTATCAAGTTGGTGTTTTACTTTGACGGGGTGGTAGAAGAGAAAAAGAGAGAGGAGTGGATCAAACGGAGGATGAAGAATACTGAGGAAATAGCCACATTATTTCGGTTTATCAAGACTCACAGGAAACAGCCAGGGAGAGAAATGTTTGTTCTTCCTTCAGCTCTGCCTACTTTTACGCGTTTTGCCCTGAAATCACTTGGTCAAAAAACAGTCTGCACGTTGCAAGAGGCAGACTTTGAGGTGGCTGCGTATGGTTTGCAGCACAACTGTATAGGAATTCTGGGGCAAGATAGTGACTACCTCATCTATAATACGTGTCCCTACTTTTCCATTGAGAACCTCCATTTGGATAGACTGGTCACTGTTATGTACTCTCGAGAAGTTCTTTGCCGTGTACTGGGTATTAGTTTGACACACCTTCCTCTCTTTGCGTGCTTGCTTGGCAACGATGTTGTTCCAGAAAGCCTGTTGGAAGGCTTTTGGCACAAATGTTTAACCACCAGTCCCCACAGGAATAACAGCTATAACAGAAGAACAAACATACTGCTATCTGTAGCAAATTACATCTCAAAAATTCCATGCTCGTACAGCAGCCTGAAACACTTGGAAGAGATGCTTCCTCTGGGGTCAGACAAGTCATTGCTTTACAAAGGAGTGAACTCCTATCTTTTGCCTGGGCAGCAGTCTCCATGGATTCCTCCCAATGTAATAAATTATCAGATGCCATCCCTTCAACAACAATCAGCTCTCTGTCAAGATAAAGAAATCTTTCAGGTAACTTGTTTTTTAAAGCTTAATGATCACTTTATTGCCATGACTACTTAGTGGAAATTAGTAATGCTATTCATTTAATTTTGCTTGTGCAAAAATCTTTTGTTAAGTAGGGCCCCAGTTAGGACTATTGCATGCATTCATATGAGCATAGATGCAACACATTTAATAAAAAGTGTTTTCTCTCTTTTTGAAGAGTCAGGTAGGTCAAATAATGGGGAGCAGCTCCTGTATAGGCCAGCAGCTGGGCCCAGAAATGTACTTCCCATGTATTATATGATTTGCCATGTTTATATGATCTGTGTGTTGACTTGGTTTTTACTTTGAGAACCCACAGGTCAGCCATAAGCTGGTCACTGGTCTGCTTGGCTGTGCATGGTGCATGCTGTTGAGGTATCAAAGGTAGCTGTGCTAAGAATGCAGAAGTTGAAATTGCTCTTGTGGTGGTGATGTGGAAACTCCTTCAGAATCATGTCATAGAACCGTAGAATGGTTAGGGTTGGAAGGGACCTTAAAGATCACCTAGTTCCAAACCCCTGCCCTGAGCAGGGAGACTTCCACTAGACCAGGCTGCTCAGAGCCTCATCCAACTTGGCCTTGAATACTTCCAGGGTTGATCCTACTCCTTTCTGGGCGACCTGGGCCAGTGCCTCACCACCTTCACAGCAAAGGGCTTCTTCCTAATATTTAATCTAAAGTTACTCTCTGACAGTTTAAAGCCATTTCCCCTCATACTGTTGCTACACACCCTTGTGAAAAGTCCCTCTCTAGCTCTTCTGTAGCTCTTCTTAGAGCAGCGTTTAGTTGTTTGAAGGCTGCTCTAAGGTGTCTCTGGAGCCTTCTCTTCTCCAGTTATACAACCCCAGCTCTCTCAGCCTGTCTTCATAGCAGAGGTGCTCCAGCCCTGTGATCATCTTTGCAGCCCTCCTCTGGACTCACTCCAGCAGGTCAAAGTCCTTCGTATGCTGGGGACCTCAGAGCTGGACACAGCACTCCAGGTGGGGTCTCAGCAGAGCAGACTGGCAGAATCCCCTCCCTCGCTCTGCTGGTCACGCTGCTTTGGATGCAGCCCACGGTGCAGCTGGCTTTCTGGGCTGTGGGCGCTCATTGCCAGCTCAGGTCAAGCTGCTTATTCAGCAGCACCCTGAAGCCCTTCTTAGAGCTGCTCTAAATCCATTCTCTATCCAGCCTCTATTTGTGCTTGGGATCGCCCCAACCCAAGTGTGGGATCTTGTACTTGGCCCTGTTGAAGTTGATTGAGGTTTGCACAGGTCCACTTCTCAAGCCTGTCCAGGTTCCTCTGGATGGATCCCTTCCCTCTTGCGTGTCGATGGCACCACACAGCCAGGTGTCACCAGCAGACTCACCAGAGTGCCGAGGGAGCACTCAACCCTGCTGTCCATGTTGCTGACAAATATGTTAAACAGTGCTGCTCCCAGGACTGAGCCTTGAGGACACCACTTGTCACTGGTCTCCGCTTGCACATTGAGCCATTGACCCCAGCTCTTTTAGTGCTACCATCCAGCCAGTCCCTCATCCACCAAGAGGTCCGTCTGTCAAATCCATGCCTCTACAGTTCAGGGACAAGGATGTTGTGCAGGACAATGTCAAATGCTGTGAGTCTGTATTTTGTGATTTTTGGTTCAGGTTAAATTACCTTTGTTTTCATTGTCCCTGAATGACCCAAAAGCACTTCAATGGGTTTATTAATTCCCAAAGGGCAGGTCTGCAGTAGCAAGTTTTACTTATGGCTTCCCACACAAACAGGGATGCACTGGTCCTGGCGTGAGATATGGTATGTCAGATTGAGTCCCTCTGGGAAATTGGGTATATTAGCTTAGGGTGGCCTACCTGGCTAATAGAAAATGGGCTATCTTGCATCAGAGTTTATGGAATAGTAGTAAGTCTAGAGTACAAGTCTGTAAATTCGTGGCAATTAAGATAACATATTGGGATTTTTTAAAAAATCTATTCAAGGAAGTGTATTTTAGACCCTGTATTAGCCATCTGTTACTCCCTATTTTATTAGCTCCTTGTAGACTTCAAACACAGAAACTTTTTTCTTTCTCTTGCTTATCTTGAGCATTTTCTTTAAAACTATTTTTTCTGTTTCCTCATATTACTCCGAAGTAATCATATAATTTACATTTTCCTTTCTAAAAAGACTATAAAACATTTTATAACTACATTGTAACCTATGCAGTGCTCATTTCAGCAAAACTGTAGAAGTATTTGATCTGTTATATTAACCACACATAAATACAGTACATAGTATTTTTGACTGGTGTAGTTAAGTAGAAGATATTTTAAAAAATCAGCAGCCATACGTCATAATAAGGTGCTGAAAAATACTCTTTATGCTTGAAATGCAAGGAAAAAACAGCCAGAATGCAATTAGCTAGGTTGGATTATGGCCAGGACAATAGTGGCATATCCTTATTCCTTAAGAGAATGTAGCATGCGGTCTTCCTGACGAGTGGTCATTATTTCATGGCTTGGCCTTTAATTTGGAGGGTTGAAGTTCTGGAGCATCATGCTGAGCTACTGCTCTAATAAAATAATAATATTTAGAAACTCCATTGGAGAATGCCTCACTGTTGTTGCATGAATCCTACATGAAGCCAGTTCCTGGGCCAAGGAAATTACAGTCACAATGTTAGACACGTTAACTTCTCTTTTGTTTTTGTTACAAGTGTTCAAATATTTGTATATGTAATGTATGTGCTTTGCTTCACATTTTGAAATCCATGTGTAGTTCTGCTTACCTTGCACAGTGTCTGAACTGCACATAAATGACACACGAAGCCCAATTCCAGCCATGAGGACATAGCCTCATGGTGCTGTTTCTCTCAGAAGAGCATAACTTTCTAGCTGATTGTAGGTATGAATCAGAAATATTTTTCAAGATACAGACATTGAGTACAGCAATACTTTTGAAATCAGCTTGTAGTTTTTTCAGTACATAAGGATGTGTAGATTACTGGCAAATTACAATAAACTACTGTTGTTGGCAGTCGCGTATCTCTGACTGGTTTCTGTGAAATAGTTCAGTGCTTCATTCAAATCATGCTTGAAAATACTTGGCGCTCTGTTATTTTATACGAAAGTATGCTTGGGGGATTACATTGGTTACATGTATTAGGAATACTAAAGTATTTCTTGCAGGGAAACCACTGATTTATTGTCTAAGTGCTCTGTTGATTGGCACTGTACACAGGAAATGTAACATTTTAGTAGAGTTAGTTTTGATCGATAATGACCCAGTGACTGCCTGCAGCTTTCACCTGCTGAGTTCCCAGGTTTGCAGATACCGGAATTCTTCAGAAATGGTGAATTTGGTTCTGACCAGTGGTCCGGTAACTCACAGTGAAAGAGTCTGTGATAGCTGTGTGGATGGGAGAACCCGAATAGTACAGCTAGCACAGCACATGCAGGGAATGCAGAGCAGAGAAACATTGGTGCCTGCTCACCATATGGCACGGGTCCTGGAGAATTTATTAGTGGCACCCCATGGAAATAATTCGCTCCGCTCAGCTGTTTGAACACCCCCAGAGTTTTGGTCTGAGGTTGTGAAGTAGAAAGTCTCTCTGGCTCTCTACTTGGCCAGTTCAGATTGCCAGTGTTACTGGTTGGAATTCTGCGCTGCCTGAGAGCATCTTTGTTGCTTTCTCATCTAGGCTGTTCCAGACCAGCAGACCCTGTTGGTACTGAGGCTGCTTGTAGCCAGCTGCTGTAGCCAGATGCATCTGCACCCAATGCGTGGTTAATGTGCAGCCTGGGTGATGCTGCTAATTTTGCTTTTCAGCAACATGCCTGCAGACCTGGTTTTCCTCACTACAGAAGATTGCATTTCTTTTCACAGTGAAGAGCTATTGCAAAGTGAAAGTATGATGAAGTTAAGTATTCTAATTTTACCAGAATGTAAACTACACCAAGTCAGGTCAGGAAAGAAATACAGCTGTCTTATATAGTTCATCTTGCAAAAATATTAAAAGTTTGCATTTTGTCATGCCTTCACTCACTGTTTAAAGAGAGAAGATACGTTTTCAGGTGACCAAAAGAGGGGCAGCTATGATGGAATTCAGAATTCATTTTAAGAATAATTACTCTCTAGAAAATTGTCATTCAAGCTCCCAAGTTTTAAGAATTAAATGAGGGGTTAAGAAAGGCGATGATGGTTTTTCTGGGGATTCCTGTCCACAAAAAGATGGATGTCTGAAAATATACTATGCTGATGTTATTTGAAAAAGCACTTGTTCCCTTACTGGCTGTTCCTTCCATTTCTACTGATAGAGAAAAATCTATTTCCTCAAACAGTGAATACATTTTGTTACTTTTTGATTCTTCTTGATTTTGGACATAACGCCTTCTTCCTTCTTTGCACAAACAGTTAGCTAAAGAACAGCATATCCACTCTGAAAATTATTCAGTCTTCAACATCCTTAGTAATGGAGAGATTGAGTGCAGCAACTCCTTGGAAGATGACTATGATAAAGAGATTCCTGGACAGGCACTTATCTACCGCCCTGCTCGTCAGCATATTTATTCTATCTTGTTGGAATCTGGAAAAGGTAAGGGTTAAACTGCTTAGACCATTATTCATTTTGAAATACGAAATCTTGAATTCATTGCTTCAGTGGCTGCGTCAGCATTTAGGATGAAAGTTCTGGGCAGCTGAAATGTACTTCTTATGGAAGTAAGAGAAAATGTGAAATTGTGGGGCTTTTTCTACATGCTGTTCCATTTCAGTGTTTTTAATATGATTTTAAAAAATTGTAGGTTTTTTCCTTGCTGAATGGGAAGTTGTGAAAGTTGTTAATGATAAAAAGATTGAGCAAAACAATGATCTTTAGGAGATTTTTGAAAGTTTGAGAGTATATGAAACCTAATGTTGCTTGGATAAGTGTGGCTCTGGATGAATTAGTTGAGTTGTAATACACTCTTACAGAACAATAATGCACTGTTAAAGTTTTACCTTCTGTTGATTCTAAGTCTGCAATTTTCAGACCAGTCAAATGTAGTTACTGTAATAATACAAATGCAAGTAGTCATGCCAGCGATTATTAGTTCTTTCATCCAAGTGCAAGAAAATACGATTTCCTTATCCAGTGGAATAAACAGATTCAGTAGCAGGTATTTATATCTGTGCTTGCATTCATCTCTTTGAAGACAGAGAGTTCTTTATTCACATCCTTGGACCAATTTCATGTTCTTAGGACTTCCATTAGTTAAGTGTTATCTTTACAGTGTCTTTCAGCCAGTGAGTTGAAAACGAAAAGTGTACTGAACTCTTACTCTTTTGAACGTGTTGATTTCTCTGTGGTAATCGCTTTACATTTAATTGATGAAAGTGCACCGCCACCAAACCTAATATTCAAACTATTTGCTTGGAAAGGCACAAAAAGGTTATTAAGTACATGACTTCCTTCAGCAGCTAGAGGTTGAAGTTGTGCCATAATAGGAAAAACTGAATCAGAGTTTACATAGCAATTTGGAGAGAATAACAAAAATCTCAGCAGTAATTATGCACATCTGTCATTTTTCATTTTTTGGTGTACTGCCTCTAAATTTTGTATATAATAATAACTTTGTTGGGTTTTACTTATTCGTCTAAGCAGCGGGATATTCACTGATGTTTTGAGAAACACCCAGACCAAAATTCCTAATTAACAATTGTTGCTGCAAGATGGCAGGGTAATAGGCACCTTTGCATTTGTTATAGTGTTTTTAGTACTCAAAGAAGATTAGAACTGAAATACAGAAACATTTGTTTAGAGTCATATTGAAAATGAAATTTTAATGTGAATGTTGTTTTCTTTTAAGAAAGTGATTTTAGAATAAAACCACAGATAGCATGTGTTATTTATTCTCAGTTCAGGCTTCCAATTCCAGAGATAATTTTCTAATATAAGTCATAGTACACCCTCAATCCTTAACCCTTCCAGAAAGGTAGGTAGATTGTGTCTGTATGGGTGCTTCTATTAAATCTGCATTTTCAGTGGATGCATCTACCTCTTAACTGCTTTAACCCTGTCACTTCCTAGTAGTTAATGGGTTGGGTTTTTATTCCAGTGTACAGTTGCTTCTAAATCAAGAATGTAGATCATTAGTCACAGTCTGTATTGGAATGCGTAAGTATGTGTAAGCATTATTTTTTGAAGATTCCCTGCTAGACCTACAAGGAAGTTTTGTTCTTTACAAAGTAAGTAGAATCCTTTGCCAGTTTCCCTCAGAGGAGGTCAAGTTGACTGGTTTTTGTACTTTGATCAGGGATAGGATGGGAAGAAGTAGTCTACACTGTATGTAGGTTGTAGTATAATGTAGAATCACTTTGGATTAGCATTAAAAAAGAGCTTACTGGAACAAGACAACCAATGAAATTAGTCCATGTGGAGTCTGCTGCCATTATACAGCTGCTGATATAGCACATTTGAAGTTAGCTTGGCTAGCTCTGCACAATGTTCCAGTTTGCAGTGGTGATGTATGTGCTACTGATCCTCTTTTTTACTCCTTGATATCATCAATTAAAATACGGTGGAAACTAACTTCTTTGCAGTTTGCAGATCTGCTTATTTATTGTTAATTGGCAAAGCAGCCAACATTTACAATGGCTTACAGTGGTTACTGTAAGCAGTGGTTACAGTTTTAGTAAGAACAGGTTAAAGCTAATGGAAATTGTTTCCCCTACTCTGAAACAAGAAACTGTTAGTTTTAAGTGTCTAGGTTGAGATTTCTGAGGGTGCCTAAGAGACCCACAAATCCATAGGAGCAGGATGTCATATCCTTTGAAACCATTGGCCCATACCATGCCACTTTGCCTGAAGCCATAGTGGGATAAATGGTTTTTTTGCTATCAGTGCCACTTTAAATAATTCTCTTGCATAGCCACTCATTTTAGTCCCTGTGCATCGTCTCAGTTGTGCTGGTGCAGCTGTTTGTGCAGCTGTGTGTTGGCCTAGTTTGAGAAACTGAAAATAGCTTCTGTCTCTCTTCCCTACCTTTCTTGTAGCCAGGTAACTAACCTGGTTCTGTTTCCCTATCTGGTTCTGTGTAGCCACAGACAGCTGTGGTGAAACACCTCGAGGGAATAGCAGGGAATGGGAAGGCACAAATCAGTGCCTGCCTGTAGAAGATAGCAGTGCTGCTGAAAGAATTGCTTGTATGACATTTCCTTTGGTATAGTTTGGTGTATGGTAAGCATGTGTATACCTTTACTCATGGAAATGTTGGAGAATCACAGCCTTGTTTTTGACCCTACAGAAATGAATAGGGTCAAAAGTGATGATTCTGATAACATGGCAGTTGTTGCCTGTGTATTTCAGAAGTACATTTGTAATTAATTGAGCTGTTTCTGATCAATATGTGAACTGTTGCATACAGCGATATAAATTGTCAATGCTTTGGCATCCTACTGAGAAAAAGTACTTTTGGAAAAATTCAAGTAGGAGGGGAAAATAACAGTAAATAATACACCCTGATAGGCCAGCCACGCTCTTTCTTATGTGTGCGAAGATTTCAGAACAAAGCCAGCAGGTTTTGGCACTGGTGCAGTCCATAGAAATACCTGCACCTGCATGGCCACTGCCAATTAGGAGGTTATGTAATGTAGCCTGAGCCCATGGCCAGCTCCTCGAAGTCCTGGCGTCTCTCCCAGTTCTAACATTAGCAGGCCAGACTGATCCTTGCTTTGACACTGTCAAAAAAAGTCCATTAGTGGAATTTTTGCCGTTTATCACCAGTGGCCACTCAGGAGAGCTGGCGTTGTTGCAGGTGTAGAGGAACACACATAACAACATTTTCCAACTGTCTCGTGGTTTGCACATAGTTGAAGTTTTCCTTAGGCTGCCTAAGCAGTGCTTTCACAGGTCGTTCAGAATCTTTTTAAACAAAGGAACTACAATTTTTTTTCATTTCATTGGTGATATTCTTTATATGCATTGTGGGGGGAAATGTTTGAAAAATTAGTGGGTTTTTTTCCCTCAAGACATTTCCATGCAGAGAGGGCTGACATTTAGTAGTCATACCTCCATTTTGTTCGTGGTATGTTAATGTGCTGTCAGTTTGCAGGACATTGCTTTCAGCTACGTTTATTTGGCTGGTTATGTGAACGGTGATATACTTTTGTTACTAATGGACTGTAGTAGTGAAAAGCACTTAGCTGATGTGGTGCTATGTCCTGTACCTCCATTCACGAACATTAAAAGAATGAAACTGTAGACTTCCTATTGACTTCTCTTTTTGCTGTGCATGAGTTCAAAGGTTGATGTAAAAAATAATCTCTCACTGGTATTTAGAATCAAGACACATTTTGGTAAGTTTTTCTGTGAGTTGTGGAACTCACAAAGAGCCATGCTCCCCACCAGCTTCCCCCAGCAAAGTTTTCTATTTCCATGCTCCCTTCTACCATCTTAACTTCTCCTCATGTCCTTGACAACTCCCTCCTGCAATATACGGTGTTCCTAAGCATGTTCCTTGTTGCTCCCTGCCCTTCCCAGATCCCATCTACCTTTTTTCTCAGCTCGAGCTCTTCTACAGCTATTTGTGTATTGATTTGCCATTCAGTCTGTTTGGATACAACAGGTAAGTTAACTTTCCTGCCTTTCTTTCGGTTGGTGCCCTAATAGGATCCCTCTGTCAGCTGAGTCTCCAGTTTCACAAAATATTTAGGACTTTAATCCGTTTGAAGTAACTTCTCCTTTGTCAGATTTAGTTGAAACAGAGCAGTGCATCCATGAATTAATTATAAGACAGATGTCCTAATTGTGTTAGGTTTGCCTCCTTAAGAAACCAGGCTAAAATTTAGGAGTGTGAGTGAGCTGAATAAATTGAATAAAGCAGAGTAATCTACATACTAAATCTTAAAACCAAATGCTAAAACATCAAAATGTTTCTCCAAGTGACTTTGGGTTATTTAATTGGAGGATTTTGTTCACAAAATAGCATAATCATAGACAATGATTTACAGTCAAGACGTGAGACTGTTCAGCTACTGGAATGTACAGTTTAAGGCTTTTTTCCCCCCCCTAATGTAGGCATTTTAAATTTTATTTTTAATGTCATCAGTTTTTGAACAGTGAAGCATGGTAAGCCAGGTGTAATTCTGTCCCTCCTAGTCCATGTGTTTGTTCTTCAGTCCCTCACCTTTATTGGGAGTTTGTGCTGCAGGTCCATGGGGAAGGAATTAAGGAAGAAGCAGGGATGTAGAACAGATTTTGTCATGTTCTTTTTCCCTTCTCTTACCCCTGACACTAGAAATACATCTGAGGAATTTCTGCCCTTGCACCATAGCACACTACTTGTTCATTCATGCCAGCAGTTATCTCTGGCATTGAGCTATGATTGAGATCAGGAAATTAGTGTGACAAAACCTTTTCGGGTGCAGAAGGAAAGGACAGTGTTGGAAAGATTTGTTTAGTTTGTTTTAATCTAGGGGAAGTTTTTGATTAGGGTTCACAACGTGGTATCAGAAATACTTGTGCAGTTAATTCTGGGGAGATTGGAATTGGTGATAAAAGGCAGGAATTTTTAAGAATAATGGCTTCAGACCTGGTTGAGAGCTTGAAGAAATTAGAGATGCCATTCTGTGAATCTGGAAAGGGACAAGGGAAGAAAAAAAAAGAAAATATTTGAAAACACTACTCCAAGTGCCCAGGACTAGCAAAACCTCCAGCTTTCATACTTTTTACCAGACTACAGAGAGCAGAAATTTAGGGCACTATGACATGGCTACCATAAGCAAAAATCTGGGCAGAATGCAAAACACCATTGATAGTAACACTGATACTATGTTTGTTTGTATTTTTTTAGTGAAGACTTGCATTGGAAAGATTTTGAGCTGGCTGTTGTAAATTGGATAGTCTGCATTTCAAAAATTCTTCAATGCTTGATTTTTTTTCTGAGGGTTGGTTTGTTTGGGTTTTTTTAAGCATCAAGTAGTTAAATGCACAATTCCTGTAGTGGAATTTTTATTTTAAGGGGCATCTTTAGGGGGGCTGAGTAGGGTTGAGGTTGGGGACTAGGAAAGCCACTTGAACTATTATGCATAAACAATTCCTTTATGCTAGATAAAAGGTCTGGAACAATGGGCTATAAAAGCTCTGCATCTGATGGTGGGATGACTCCATTGCTGTCAGCTTTCAAATAGCCATCAAGGCCTCCCTGTAAAGGTTTTGGCTCAAACCCTGAGACAGGAAATGTCAGGACAAGCTGGGAGATGAATCATTTTAAGCACTGCCTGGATATGTGGCAGTGTGACAGTGCTGAGAGACTGAGGTAGGTCATGCAGGTCCCCAAGCTATGCTACACGCCTCCAAAGCTTCCTGAGCTGCCTTGGAGTGGGAAGGTCTAAGGCTGTTTAAAGATGTTTTCCACAGACTCTTGGACTTATATTTTTGATTGCAGTTCCCCACTCCAAACTCATGTTTATAGTACATAATTGAAACTCTCTTTATGTGTTCTGATGATTTGTCATAAAGATCCTGGAACTATTTTTTCTTGGTTTGTTTCTAAAGCTGAGCAAACAAGTCATCATGAAGTGCCTTCTATTTAGAATCCCAATCACAGCTGATTCCAGCTGTTACACTAATGTCAATACTTGCATGTGACTTACTGATCCAATTCTATCTTTTTTAGGTGGAGCCTATCCTTTGGTAAAAGAGTGGTTTGTCTATTTTGGAAATCCTCTCAAGGAGCCGGAGCTGATACAACCTGTGCAGCCTTCTGTTTCAGGTAGAATAAATATGTGTTTAAATCTAAACTGAAAGAATGACTTCACTAAAATGAGGTTAGGCAATCCATCATATGTTTGATACAGAATCCAGGATGACTGTGGAGAACGAGGAGCTGAAGAGCTGCCTGCTTGTAATTGCTTTTAATTACCCTTTGTAACTATAATAGGATTCAGCTTTGAGATACATGTTATTGCTGTGTCTTGTTAAACCCAGTGTTAATTCAAACATCAGTTCTAAAATGCAAACAATTTCTTAGAGGTTCTAAATACTGCCAGGATAAGTGGTGTGTAAGGCCATATTAAAACTTGTCCATTAAGCTATTTGACAGAATGTGTTAATGAGAATAGTGGAGAATGTAAAAAAGAGTTATTTTTAGATCATCTCTGACAACCCAGAAGGAGATTAGGCTATCTGTTTCTGTGAAGCTGTTTCTACTCTCTTAAGCCTTAAGTATTTTTTTTTCCCTTGGGTAAAAAACACATTAATGAGCCCTCTTAGTGAAATTAGAGTTATGAGAAATATGTTACATTTATGAGGAAGTATCATACATTTCAGTGAAAAGATTGAGCACTGTATATATATAATTGTATATATATATATATATATATACACACAATTGAATCATGCAATATAAGTTTAGAATGGGAAGTAAACAATCATGTTATGTCAAGGGGAAAATTGTTCTAGGTGTTCATTTGCCCATGGTGTTGTAGTCATCTTTGTTCTCACAGGTCTCTCTTTCTCTGTCACGTCATCTGCTATCAGATGGATCAGCAGCTCAGAGGTTTTTGTAGTCTTTAACATGAAATGTGTTTGTTCCATTGATATCTTGTTAAGAAAAGTTACTATCTACTCAACTTTTGGAGAGTATTATGAGTGGATCTTCCCTCAGCATCCAGAGCCTTCTGTAGTAGTCCTTGTGCTGATCTAGTCTAAATCTGAATTCAGAAGCTGAAATGCAGGCACTCTCTTATAGATTTATAGTAGATTTTCTTTTTAGGTATCCAAAGATGGTACATTTATCTTCGAATTTGAAACTCATATATTTAATGGGAGTCTTTGAATTCAAAGATGAAGGAAAACCGGTTGCTTTTTAGATATCAGCCTTTTCAAAATCCTTTTTAAAGGATTGTTTGGAAGGAAATAGGTTGTACAAAGTACAAATGAGTTTTCATTTGATATGCAGTAGTTTCGCTGTCCAGTACCCCTGACACAATATTAGGGGAGTGATTATCTAATTTGCTTTATGATAGCATGAAATTGCTGTGGAATGGAATATGAATATGCAGAGTAAAAATTGATCAGTCCGTCCTGGGCAACTGTTTTATTTCAGCATAAAATGGTCTGGGAACGTGTTGCAAAACAAGGAAACAAAACTCAACAAAGTATAAACTGTACCTATGTAGTTACATTTCAAATTCTCTGGCAAGTATACTGTATTTATTCTTGTGAAATTTTCCATCCCAGATAGTATACTTCCTTCCTCCTTTTCTGGAGAGGAATCCACTTAAACTCGTGTACTCTGGTTCTATAGCTCTGCAAACATGCAACACATAGAGCCCACCTTCATGTTGACAATAAACAGGATTTTAAGTGTGTTTGTTTGTAGCAACCACATAAGTGGAGTTTATAAAAACAGAATCTTCTCAGATACAATCTTTAGTTACTCAGTACTGAAAGGCTGTTCAAGCAGACTATTAAAAATGGGAGGAGGACTTTTAGTGTTTATTTTTAGTGCTCTGTTGTCATTCCTTCAGCAGACAAATATTTTTCTAAAATTTTTGCAGTCCATATTTGTATGCCTTACATTCGCTCATGCATCTTTGATTTTCCTCAGCATGACTTTCTAATTCACCAAATAAGGTTCTCAACAGCACATCACATTTTTCAGACAGGGATCATGTTTAGAGCTAAATTTAAAGTTGTTTTAGGAAGTTAGAGTTCAAGGTTGTCAATCAAGATCAGATTACTCAAAAAGACAAAAAAAAATTTGCTAAAAATGTATTTGAAACATCAGAAGTGCAATTAATTTTGGACGGCTCTTTGTTTTACCATTTTTGAAAAAACTGATAACCTGATCATCAAAACTACTTTAGAGCTGTACTGAGAATATATGAAGAATTCTGACTCTTTCCAATTTGATTTAGATTAAAAAGTCTAAAGAAACTATGAGCTTTGAATTGTGGTGTCCATAATGATAAATATTTTAGATTTTGCATTGATCTTTAAAAAATAAGAATTCCTGCTAACTTTTTGGGTGTGTATAAAACAGCAGAAGTGCTTTGCATCTGGAAAGGTTGCAGGTGATAGATCGAATGTTAGAGGTTTTTTTAGAAATTAAATATTGAATCCTAAAGGCAGGATGGTAAGATGATAACTTAAAACATACTTAAAATATAATATATATTAGGTTTTTGGGGTTTTTTTCTGAGAGACAGTCTTCTGAATTAGCGTCTGTGCTTGCTTGCATTGTCTGTGTCTCTTTCTTCCATCTGGAATGTTTCTTTTCAGTTGAATGAATAGGATCATGATTTACACACATTGATAGACCAGCACTTATATTGATAAAAAATGTCACTGGCAAATCAATTTTGTTAGAAGATCCATGATCCAGGAAAATACTGTTTAACATCTGTATCTTGTGAACATAGCAGATATAGTTGATATGTCTGCAGTTTATATGGAACAGAAAAAGTTCTGAAGTCTTTGCTGGAAATGTATAGATTATACTGTTCATTTTATTTCTGAAAATGCGTAGGATATTGTAGCTTCATACCACAGAGTTTAGGTGTACATTCAGTATTCTAATCATTGCATGTTCCATGAATATGCCATGGATATGTTTAAGTTCAAAATGCTGTCTCTGCCTTTAATGCTCAGATTTAATTGGCGTTTGAGTTTATCGGCCACAGTTGTTGAGAAGTTACTGCTGAGTGTTCCTAACAAGTACATTTTTATAAACTTTTTTTTATTGTTTGGTATTTACATGAGTGTGTAAAAATGAAGGAGTGTTAAAGTTCTGTTACTGGTGTTATGAAATAAAATTTCAATAGTCATTACCTCAAATATAAATGAACAGTAATTATTATACATTTGTATCTTTATACAGAGTAATGATGAGTTTAAAGTTGGTACAAATGTGAGGATCACTTTTAAGTGTTGAGTTAAATGATATAGAATAATGCATTCCACAACTTTTGCATGTATTACATATCCATAAATCGATTATTGAAATTCAAACAGATGAAATAAGTGTTTATGTAGTCCCTTGAAGTGCTTTTGTTTCTCATGCTGCTTTCTATATGACAATGGCATTAAATGTGTGAGTATAAAGGAAAAAGGTAAAAAGTGATTTGGTCCAAGCTTTTTCTTTTAACTTGTGGGTTGTCTGGTTTTGTGTTTAGGCAAGTAGTATTTCACCTCCATGGAGGTTTTATTAAAGCTTCTCTTCCCGAGGTTCCTGAGGACTGCAGTTCACATAGTGCTGAGTATCGTTTTCACACAGTTTTGTGCATGTTGAGAATAATTATGTTGGCATATGTTTGAGTAATTAATGGGAAATTCTTGTTCCTACAACCCCAACAGATAATTTTATCATTACTAATCTTAATAGTAAAAATGTTTCAATTAGATACAGGTAAGTATGTTTTGGTGTGTTTTTCTTTTGTTACTCGGTTTTGGTTGTTTTTTAGGTTAATTTATTATATATATAGACGTGTTCAGAAAGTAAAATATTTCTCCTGCCTACCCAAATAAATTTCTATTTCAGAAATATTTTCTAATTACTTCAAATTATGTAGTGAGGATGTACCTAAAGCAGAGAACAGTTTGAGGGTCTACTGTAGATGAATTTTAGATCTGCTGTGGACTGCATGTTTGGTGGGAGAGTAATTAAACTTCAGGATATTTGTTTCTTTGTTTTGCTTTTCTTTCGTTTGATGTAATAGTCTTGGGTATTACATGGAATTTTATTACTTGAAGAAGAGATCCTTTCAGAAAAAAAGCTCCTTTCATTGGTGTGTTCCACAAGGAGACAGCATCAAGTTTCCTTTTCCAGAGTAAATAACTCATAGTTTATCAGTACGTCTTTTTTCCAGACACAAATAGGTGTTTCTGAAAGTGTAAGAAACTGTTTGTGGAAGTGATGTCTTGAATTTTCTGTTGAGCTCTCTCAATATAGATCTATAATCTTGAATATTGATGCAGTTACTGGTTTTACTCTGAAGAAAGAAGGATTTCTATTAATAGGTATGCCCCTGGATGCAAAAGAGAACTTTCCTTTTAACTGATTCTTGGTGTATCTCTTCATATGCAGAAACCATCAAAACTGTTTGAGTTTACCCGTGTACAGATTGTTTCACACATCGGCGTGGCTTAGCCTTGGTAGGAGAAGTTGGCTCTGTTTTGGTTTCATACATGTTATATTTTATTTTCTTCCTGGAAGGCAGTGCCTGCTGTTCTTTTTTTTCTTAAGGGAGCAATTAACCAATATCAAAACCAGTCGTGAGTCTTACGGTGCTGTCTGTACTACCCCACTCACTGCCACTATTGGTGCTATCTCTTACCTGCATTTCTATCTCCAATCAAGCAACTGGTATTTTTTCTTAAAAATACATTTCCCCTAGAAATAAGGTTAGAAACTTATGGATTGTATGATAGTAGTTCTTTTTATGGTTAAAACTTTTGACGAGAGAGTTAGACTTAAAAATAGTAAACAAAACATCTATCAGGGAGATAAAGAAAGAAAATACTAACTTTTCTTCCAGTTTCCCCCTCTCCAAAGAATTAGTACCATTTGGTTAATGGGCTTTGCTGGCTAAATAAACATCATCTATGTAGATTTCAGCACCTTGTCACTTTAACCATTTATTATCACCGAGTGTTCCTAACTGGTCTGCAGCTGCTGCATGTCACATAAAAAAGGAAAAGGTGTTACCAAATGTAGCTTAATTAGTCTACATTTAAAATTCACACCTCGTTTCATTTAACTACTGAAGCAGCCGTACTTTATGGTACGATTCTGTCTTTTATTGAGATTCTCAGGCATAACCAGTTAGCTGTTCTGTTATTTCACGTGCATTAGTGTTTATTTTGATAACAGATTAAAAGTAATTCAAAGGAGGAGCAAATTTTGCGTTAGCCCACACGTGTCACAAGCTGGGAGATGGCAGCATGGGGTAAATATTAAGGATTTAAAGGCAAGCGTGAATGAGACTTAGAGAAAATCTGGAAAGATACATTATTCATAACTGGTGACAGTTCTTTTCTGTGTGTTTGCAACAGTGTTTCATACAGTAGCCTAAGAAGTGAAAAATACCAGATCGCCTTGGTTTTCGTTCCTGGGCTAGAACGTGCTGCAGAGGAGTCATACCCACGCAGTGCCTTGTGGAGGGTGCGTGTTCCCCACAGAGTGGCTTAGGTGACCAGTGTGTTCATTGGAACAGGTGACCATGAGGGAGACAGTGTGAGGATCCTTCGGGGACCCCTGGTATGTTAACTCTAGGAGAGAGAGAGAAGAAACAGATCTGGTCATTCTCTTCTGAATCACTGTTTCATGATGAAGTGAGCCCCATTAAATGCTGTGGATCCCCACAGGAAAGAACTCACACACACGCTTGCAGGCCATCTTTGCTTTTACATAGGTCAAATGCCTGCTGTCCCGAAGTTGTCTGTGTTATTGTAAGAATTTCATTCAGTCCACTCTGCTTAAACATGCCTGTATTCAATAAATTTTAGTTAAATTACGGGACATTTTTTTTGTTAATTTTTTTTTCTAATGCAAGTTTTGTCAAATACTTTTTATTTTTGACTCTGTGGTCCTTGCAAGTGCCAAGAGCAGATCAGTCATTTCCTTTCAGATTGTAATGAGGTCGACATGTTTTATCTTGTTGCTGCCAAAATAAAATAATGGATTTCTTTTGTAGGTGGAACACCTAATTTGAAAACACTGTGGCTTGCCAAAGGGCCTGACGTGGAAAAGCAGCGGTTTAGTACATTTCTGGCATGCTTTCACCTTCAAGATGAGATGGAAGAACTCCAAGCTCTGGAAGCACCTGTTGCAGGATTCTGCTGCTTGCTGGCCTATCTGATGATGCAGGTAAGAGGGACAGTTGCTTTTTCCTCAGCTGTCAGCCTTGATAGATGCAAAGGACAAATAAACTGGTTTTTTCTAGCCTGTGCTGGGCATTTCTCTTAATCCTTACTGTAGGCATAGCTGATCAAGTATAATAGTACTGCATTACAGTGTTTTTAATTACTCCACTTAACGTGCACCATCCTGTTCAAGAAATACTTGGGGTTTTTAGCAGCTAATCATAACTCTCACATGCCCATGACAAAACCCCTTGGGCAGTCTAGCAAAGAGAGTACAAACTGAGGGATTTCCCCTGCTCTTTGGGACTTGTTTGCAAATTGAAGTTGCTCCTTTTGTGTTTCCTTCGTGTCATCAAAAGGAGACGTTCCCTCAGGTGACTGTGCAGGCTTTGCAAACAGACAATATCAATATTTAGTCAGCTCTCACTGCTTTTTCACAGCATCTTGTCAGTCTACTGATTTTCAAGCCAGAATTGAGGACATGGCTGTTCTCATTAAATTCTGAGTAATAGGGGATCATTAGGTAGCATTTCTGTTACAATTCCAAATACTTGGCAGCCTTAATTGTAATAAAAAGGGACACAAGATTAAATACAATATTGCTTCATTATTTACTTTTCTTTTTGGTATTTAGTATATTGTCTGTACTTGCCACATTTCAAATGGTGATCTCACAAGCAGATTTTCCTCTCTGAGGATGAGCAAATTATGCTTTTATCTAATCTGATAAGCTCAGCTTCACTTGTACTTAAACTGAACTGTATTTTGTCTTTTGTTTTTCTTTTTAGACTTCACTTTCCTCACTAACAGATTTGTACTGGTGTGTGATACATGAAAACAAGTTCTCCCTGACTTTTCCTTTCATTTCCCTTTATGTGTTTACCTTAACTTAGATGACGTATTTAGGAAGTACGTATGGGAGCTACATAAATGATCCATATAGGTCTTTTTTTTCCTTTAATTTTTGTATAACTGACTACAAATCGAAAATTTTTCAAAGATAATACTTACTAAACATCATTTTATGCCTTGCAGTTTCAAGTCAGCAAGATATATATAATGTACCTACCTTTTAATGTACTTGAAGTGTTTTTCGTATTTGGCTATGAAAATGCAGTTTTATTTATCACTATTTTGCATATTTATTTCGTTATTCTGTGCACCCTTGCATAGCATGATAACTAAATTATTTGAGAAGGGTTTCTTTAGTGGGATTGAGAGGAGGAACAGGGTGGAACACTTACAGAAAAGTGGATTTACTGAACCTTGATCACAGGAGATTAATAAAATAAAATAAAAAAAGCTTGTCAGGAAAATGGTTTTCAGAACTTATTATCCAATGGCTACTGTTATAAACCGAGATGAAACCAGATTTACAACTCTTGCTTTCAACAGGAATAACAGCAGAGAGATTGTACAAAGGTCTGAGTTTGATGGAAGGTCTTTCATGGCAGTGCCAGTTTCTCAAGAACTGCCGCATTTTCCTGATTCTCTTCTTCCCTCTGAGTTGCACTGATACAATCTACCCCGTGAACCAGACTAGAGAATCGATTTGGAGTAAAATGTTTTTCATTGCTGCGTTATTTTAAACTTTGGTTATTTCTCTGATATTGTCTGTTTGCTCTCTTGGGATGTTTGAGAGGAAAACATGAGGGCAGGAGTGTCAGTAGCCATGCTTTGAGCTGGCCATATTGCTTCCATTTGTTTTATAGCTGGGAAAACAAAGCTTGTCTAACTGTGATCTGACTCTTGTCTTTACACTTTAGTCTTAAATTTTTGTTAGAGGAGGAAGGTGAATTGTTTCCTCAGAAATTATTTAAGTTGAGAAAATTGTAGGTTGCCTTGAAGCAGGCCTCAAGTCTTCCTTCAGCTCATGTGAGGGAGAATAAACTTCTTAAAAATTTCATTGCTTATTATTTAATCTAAGCTAAAGTTAGTTAGTTAAATCCAGCTAAATCTGCTGGATTTGCAGAATCCAGCATACTGACCAACCCATCTGGCTTCCTCAGAATGTATGTGCAAGTATTTAATGAAGACTTCAGATGCATTTTTTTAAAGTAAGAAAAAAAATTCCGATAAACAAACATTAACTATGTAAAGAAAGTGTTTATATGAAAAATATTTTTTTCATTGTTACTTTTCAAATATTCTCGTTTCTAAGAATGAAAATAGTGAAAAAAATTACAAAATATTAGGTCTGTCTTTAAAGTTGGGAAAGTAGGGCATGAGTTCAAATCAAACTGTGAAGCCTCCAGACAAAGGACAAATTTCTCTTTGAATCTCTAACAGTTTTGGAATAAATCTGACAGTGGAATTGTGGTAAGTCACTAAGTTTGATTAGTGAATAAAATATTTCTCTGAAGAAGTGTTTTTACATTCATAAGCATTTTTGGCTGATCTGCTCTGTTAGGGGCATTTTCTTGCTGTTGTACTTGCAATTAATCTTTGATTTCCTTTTCTTAGGACAAAATTGTGCAAGTATTAAGAATTGTTTTGTAGATAAAAGTCACTTTTTCCTGTTACTTCAGTGTATAAAATGTGCATGTTTAGTAAACCTGTCTTGTTGCCATCTACACGAAGGTGACACCTGACTTGAATTACAGGGTAAAGTATAGGGCCATTATCAGCTCTTAGCAGACAGGTGGAGTTAATGAATACCAAGGAGCATTTTCAAAGCTTACAATGTTTCTGATATCCCTCACATTCTTATGCTTTATGCAAGATTTAACAGCATCATAGAGGGGAAAGTATTTACAGTGGGACAAGCGGTAGGGCCTGATTTAAAAAAAAAATATTTCTTAATAGTGGTTGAATTATTTTATCCTGAGGAGGAAAGAATGGGTCACTCTTTCTAAGCAAAAAAATGAATGACATAATTATAGATGGCCTCTTAGTGTTTTTTTTCCTGTCGATTTACATCAATGCTCTTTTAAAATTTTTCTCTCAATTTTATCTGTCACTAAATAGAAACTCTTACTGGATTGAAATGGAATGTACCAATATTCCCCCACAATCACGCCGTTAAAAGAAAGGCAATGCAGAGTTTTAGGCAGCCTCTTAAGTGTTCTGTAAGCCCACAATGCACGTTTCCACATTTTGCAAGAGAAACCTTTCCTCAAATTCCAACTGATAAGGACTTGTAATGCTTTATGGATCTAGCTTTGGAGCTCTCTGTATGTCTTCAGCAGTTGTAACAGATGTGTGGTCTTGGTGCACATGTATAATCGATAGTGTTTTGTAAGAGGAAGGAAAGGATTAGAACTTGACTGGTGCTGTCATGGAATCATCCCAGTCTCAAGGTGCTGTCTTTCTTCTGAGCTGATCACGTGCCTCTGCAAAACCTCAAAACACTTTTTCGCAGCAGAAAAAGCGCGCGTTCCCTTTACTGATAGAAGTGAGCTGTTACATAAATTTAGAATTGTCATTTCCATTTCCCCACTTGAACTTAGGTTTTAGTTTTAAGTTTTCCCTTCTTCCGTATGTAGCCTTAAAATCCGAAAGAAATCAAATATGTTTTGATAAATCCTGAAATTTAGGTTAAAATAGATAATTGAAATATTCTAGAATATCTTTGAAACTTCTAACAGATAAATGTGTAAGCATTTTTTAAAAATCCTAATGGTCATCATGTCTATGGCTCATTGAGGTGGTCTTTATCCTGTGTCTTGATTATCAAGCAATTTTTAAAAAGAATCTCCTAGTTTTTTACTATGCTTTAGGTTACAGAGAGGGAGAAATTTCCTGTTATTAAGAAACTCCAAGAGAAATGGAGAAGGGAGTAAATGAAATTTTGTTTGGTGTGTGGAAATCCATGTGTATACACTATACACAAGTGTTGGGATATGCACTTCATTCAAGCTGTGAAAGAAAGTGTTTTGTTCCCTGTGTGTTTTCCTAGATGATGCGTTCATGGTGGTCATCATTACATGAGGTCACTGTTCTAAGTTGGATGTGCTTGAGCAAGAGGATTCAATTTTCAGGAAGCTCCTCTTCAGAGCCTTCAGATACTATGTTATTTTTTCATCTGTTTTAGGTCAGTAGCCTCTCCCTGGAGGACTTAAATGCATTTCTGGCCCTCATTCTCTGCCTCAAAGGGAAGTCAGCAGCTCAACTGACAAGCCTTCAGGTATGGACTGGAATAACTGTGTAGCATAAAATACTCATGGTAACATTACAATAAATATTTTGGGGGTAAATCATTCTACATTAATTTTTTTACAAATATAGGAGCTAGGGGTCACTGAAAATATATAGGCTTTTAATGGGCTACATTTCATGTGAATACTTATATTTGTTACACAAAAAATTAGAGTGGAAGGGACATTTTCTAGTGATTGCAGTCCTAGAGTGAGCAAATTAGTCTCAGATTTCTTCCTTTCTTCGCTTCCAAAATTCTATCTGATGAAAAATTGGTAATGGTGAATCCTGTCTTACGACATTGCTTCGTTTTTTTTTACTGAGGAGGATCTCGGTTTTGAACATAGGTTGTATGAAAATCACTAGATTAAATTAAATTTTGGTATTACTACTTGAGGGAGAATATAAACAGTGTAAACCTAACCAGAAAAAAGTTACCTAATGTGACTCACTTCAGCGAAAACCATTTGCATTACACTGTTCTGTAACTCTTCAGAAGTTCTTCTAAATATTTTACATATACTCCATGCAAGTCTGTTTTTTCTTTTCTTATCTTCTGCCTTTCTACATGTGGATTGAAAATTGTTATTGCAGAAAAACAATTTAAATAGTTCTTCCTGCATATGAAATTATGCAAGAGTACTTTCAATTTCATAGCCTGAAATTGTAGTCGAAGCATTAGCAGTGTACAGCACAGACCCCACGTGCCAGTGGCTATTTGAGTTGTGGGTTTATGTAAACTAAGTGGGAAAGGGTTAGAAGTGGTTAGAACCTTAACATAGCTTTATTCTGTCAATCTTGCTTGTATTTCCAATAAATTCTCTATTTCTTTGAATGGTCCATGAGAGGATTTTGAAAGTACTTTTTGTTGATCTCAAGGTAGCACTCCTGTTGCTGTCCATTTGTTTCTAGTGCACAAGTACCAAAATAACAAAACCAATGTGATTCCAGTTCCATTATTGGATTCCTTAATAACAGGTGAAGTCCAGGCTCCTATAACTTTTTTCAAATGCATTGCAAATTTGTTTTGTAGCTGTAGATCAAGTATTAGATCTGTGTAACAAAAGAGAAGCAATGAAATGAAGGAAATACGGAAAACAGCAGAAATGTAGGAACTATTTCTGTCAGATACATCACTGCACATAGTGTTGCTCTAAACACTGGGAGGATCAGTACTTCATCAAGTCTGTGTGGTAGTCATTCAGCAAAGGCATGAAGGAAATCAAGCCTAAGCAGGAAGTGTTGAAACAACTTGTTTATCGATGCACTTACAGGGATTGCTACATAAGTTTTTAAAGTGCTTCGAAGTTTATTCTGCTTGAATTAGAGGTCTTTGTGTGATTCATTTGTGTTGTGGCTCTTTGAAAATACAAATCTGCATCCAAACACGTAATATTAATCAATGTATGCTACTTCTCAGCACTGTACTGATTCAAAGTTGTTCACAAAATTTTGTTACTTGCTCACAAAGCTTATGGCAGATCAGTTGTGCACACAAAAGTACATGAGGTGTGAAGCTGGCCTTACCCTGTGTCACGTGTCACTCTATGGAGTGGACAGAGTGTTGTTGGAATTGGCTTCTGCGTGCCATTGGCAAGTCCTTTCCAAAGTTATGTCACCCTACTGCTTGTATAAGCATTTCATGCACTGTCCCACAATGCCTTCTGCTGTGCTAGAAACCAACAAAAGATTCATGTAACATAGCTGAAATTTTTTGTATCGGGCTGCTTTGTACATCAGCTCCTTGTCTTACTCTCTCAAAATTCGCGATAGTGCCTTTGATAACACTTTGAGCCAGAATGAATCCTTCTGAAGGGAATAGTGAGGAAAGATTTTGGTCTCTTTCTATTCTGAGGTTGTGAACACATAAATAAGAGTTTCAAAACTTTCCCTCATTACCTTCAAATTAACCTCTTTTCCTGTGTTTTGATGACCTGAATTTCCATGTGGTAAAACGTTGCTTTTTCTCAGTTGTGTGTGTGTCTGTGTCTTGTCAAGCTGTATCAGGAATAGAGAACTTAATAATGTCCTGAGAATTTCCTCTTGAAAGGGCAGGAGACTAAAAAATCAGAATATCTTATACAAATATTCTAAGAATAGTAATCAATAAAGCAAGCTTTCTGAGAACTATCATTCAAGCATGTAATTTTCAAGATCCCATCTTAGAATAGCTTAAACTGGTTTTACTTACTACTGTGTTTATTTAGTCATTTTTAAAAATTGAGTTATTCTCAATAGAGTTATTGAGTTATTTTAATAGTCAGTGCATGGGGTATCAATAGGTATTTAACAGCTTAATTTTCTAGATATTTGTGTTTAAAATCAAAGGATCCAAGTGCAATGAATTACACTAGTATGTAGTTAATTAATAAATGGAGTTTATAGTAGGAAGTCAGGAACAAAGTTTAATCTGTTTACCATACTTTTTATTTTCCATTGAAAAGTTAAATGATCCCTAGAAACAACTTAATCATAGAGCTTTCAAGGAAGTTATGGTAAAATTAATCAGCATCTGCAAAATTTTATGAAGTTATTTTCTCATTTGCCATTTTGAGCTTAACATTATAGTATTATTTGAATGTAGAAAAAGCATTTATTTCTTTTAATCAATCCTGTGAAGAACACTAATTTGATTTTTAAAAAATTGTCTCTTTCTGTAAAGTCCATTACAGAAAATGTTCTAGCAGAAGAATACTTAACTTCCACTATGAAATATGAGAGAAAATATAAATAGAGCCTGTTCTGACGGAATGAAGAGAGCCTTTCAGCCTTCACTTTCAAATCTACTTTCTAATATGCTGTCCATATTTCATAGCTAATGAGATACATAAACCCACAAGTCTATGAAACAGAAATGTCTATGGTTTGAATAAAGTGGGTTAAAGCCATAAAAAATACAGTGTATCTCATGCTGAAGGAAAGTGGGCTGTGGACATGTATCTACACTGTACATTAAATATTACTTTCTGAGAATAACATAATGTTTATACATGAAGATTTGATTATTTTTTAAGATCGATGGTTTCAAAATACCGAAATGTGCACACCATAGAAAAGACATTTTTCTGGTTAGCTTTTTCTAGTTTTCTTGTGCTGCCCCCTTATATGGTAGATTAGCATTCTGTTTTGCCCAAGCCTCCCATAGAGCTTATACATAAGGTCAGAATTAAATTTTGGACCCCAGGTTGTCTATTTCCCTTCTTTCTATTTTAATCTGGTGTGTGGTGTTGGCAAAAAGCCCAGAGAGCCATCAGTCTAACTTTGAGGCCATTGCAGAGAAAAAGAGGCACCAGCAGTGGTGCTTCCAGTCTTGTTTCTTATACTGTGCTGGCCCTGGTTGTTTACAAGTGCAATTACAGGTCAGCTTTCACCAGTAATGCATGTAAAATACTGCCCAAACAGGAAAACCCATAATGGCTTATAAACACAATTAAATTTTTTCTGAGATTTCTCTAAATGTGTGACTATACGAAAAATTTTTGTTGGAGGTGTAAGGCTGTGAATCACATCTTTTCTCAAAGTTGTGACCAAAGATGAGATGGAAAAATTTGGTTTAAAAGGAAGTAGAAACTGGAAATTGATAGATGAATTTTGGGTCCTGATAAATTATTTTAAAAGTGAAATGTATGTCAGAAAATAGGAAATCCAAGTTAATAGCAGGTATGTGGGTGGGCATACACATCACTGCTGGAATTTAGGGCATTTGCTCTAAACCCTTTATAGCTTTGCTGTAAAATGTCCCATTATGCCAGAATATCTACTTAAGAGTAATTACATCTTTTGTACCACTTGTAAACGGAGCAGTTTGGCTGCATCTGAGGTATAAGACAGTCAAGCACTGAAGTATATTACTTCGATTTTTAAAGAGCTTTTTTTTATTTAAGATTATTTCTGATAGGAAATGAGCACAATCATGTTAGATCTGAAAGCAAAAGATTCAGAGAGTCTTTGCAACCTGATTGCTAATGAACTTTCACACAATATGTATTAGGTATTATTTAATTAGCTTTTGGAATAATGATAATAAATACTCAGCAAACTAGTTAACTAGTTTAAAAGCTGGAAATAGCTTAAGCAAGAATTTTAGTTGCACAGAGCTTTTGAGTATTTTTCATTGTACAGTGTAATGGAAGCAAAATTACCTTGGTTTTATAACTTGGTTTCTTGGTGTTACACCAAAATTACACCAGGTATTTTTCTCTGAATATTTTCCTGAGGGATACTTAGCCACATCCATTTAAAATAGCAGTGTGTTTTAGAGTCATAGGTAATAGTGTAGGTATCTTGGTTAGGATCCCTCCAATTTAAAGAAGGACATTGCTTCATCTATTCTGTATTTTTTTTTCTATGCCATGCAGGCAGAAAAGCATAAATAATACCCAGATTCTGAACATTCTATAATTTCAATCTTCTGATCTATTTGGCAAGCCAAGCTATGTTTGTCAACACCATTATATGTGATATTTTTTGAACAGACCCCAAACAACCTTTGTGAGGTGTCTGTATTTTTCAAAATATGATTGTTGAAAAAAATCCTTCCCCCCCAGGAAGTGTATGTTTATTGTGTCTGTGTGACTGTTTCCTAACTTGAAGTCTAATCGGATTGAGTAAAACATAAAATGCAAGTAAGAATATGGTAAAGATCTTACGGATAAACCCTTCTTATATACAAAGGACCTGCTTCTGTGATGTAC
This sequence comes from Oreocharis arfaki, assembly GCA_013398015.1. Classification (NCBI taxonomy): domain Eukaryota; kingdom Metazoa; phylum Chordata; class Aves; order Passeriformes; family Paramythiidae; genus Oreocharis; species Oreocharis arfaki. Next base: position 87,181 of record VZRR01008009.1, on the reverse strand, counting down.
CTTAGTAGTAACTAAAATGGAATTTGAGTGCGTTCCCAGATGCTTTACTGAATCAGGGTTTATATTCTCTCAAAATTTGCATCTGTCAAAAGTGTTTTAAAAATTACAGGCAAGATTATAACTGGCAGGTGGTGGAGAACGGGGGGGATTGAGGTGATTTGCTGATCTTGGCGTTGCTTCCCAGCCCATTTTCTCATCTGCGGTTTCTTCGGATTTTCTGTGTTCTGGGCTAATCTGGAACTAACGTGCAGCAGCGTGGGATGTGGTTTCGAGTTCGGATTGGTTCAGTCCCTGTTCAAAATTAGAAATATTTTTCTCATATACTCAAGATAGTCTTAAATGAACCAAATACAACAATTTTCAGTCCACTTACATGGGTCAAGCATTAGTGCAAATACAATTATGTGTCAGGAGGTCAGGTTACTCACTGCATACAGCACTTTTCAGAGACCCATCTCTAAATCTGTGGCTATTTTCATAAGCGTCTTTTGAAGTTCTAAAGAAAGTTTTCTTAGTCCACTGACAACTGGCTCCACCTTTTTTGCTGCTGTTGGTTCATAAGCATATTTAAAAGAAATCTTAGGCTAAACTAACCTATTCAACTTGCAGACAAGATTGGTATTCTGCCCCACTCTCCCCATTTTCTTCTTGATAAAATTTGCTATATTTATTAGTGTTATTAGAGTCTGTTTCCCTGAACATTTTTTGCAGTTGACATAAGCTCCGGTATCAGAATTCACATAGCTGTGTGAATTCTATTATATATCATTGGCACAAATACAAACCACAGCATAACTAGATCACAAAATTGTCAAGTTTGAAAGAGACCTCCAAGATCATCTAGTCCAACCATCAACCCAGCACCACCATATTGACCCCTAAACAACATCCCCAAGTGCCACCTTCAGATGCTTTTTGAACACTTCCAGAGATGGTGACTTCATCACCTCCCTGGGCAGCTTACTCTAGAGCCTAACCAGTCTTTCAGTGAGAAAAAAAAAATCTGTTATCTAATCTGTGTCTCTCCTGGTGCATCTTAAGGCCATTTTTCCCTCATCCTTTCGCTTGAGATATGGCAGAAGAGACCAACCCCCACCTCACTACAGCCTCCTTTCAGGTAGTTGTAGAGAGCTGAGTTGTAGGTCATCTCTTCTACCTTGTGAAAAAAATTAATTCATTTAGATGGATTCAGTTTGCCCAGGGAGAAAATCTTGAGCAAGGTTTTGAGGAAGGGTCTTAGAAAGAGGATTTTTATTTCTTTGTGGAAGATGGTCTTGCATTTTTTTGCGTAATTGTGTGAGTTTGCTGTGCATTTCTGTGAGTTTTCCCCTTTACTATCCTGTAGCTCATTATTATAGCAAGGTTTCAACAACATGGAAATAGCACCAATGTTTCAGTTATAAATTGCTTTTAGACTGTATATACCTTAAACAATATTTCAGGATGCTTAAGTTAAAAGACACTCTGGAATTTCAGATAACGAAATTACTGTTAATTTTTAATCCATGCCGAATAATATTGCAGGAAGTGAAACACAGTTATTAGTAGTGAGGGTAATAAAGCTCTCCCAAAATATCAAGCAAACTGACAGCTTTGAAAGTCAGAGATAACTTATTACAGAGAGGGGAAAATAAATATTTCTAGTATCAACTGACATTTTCCTGCCAAGTTTGTGTTGGTCAAAGTGTACGTTTACTCCTGAGTTAACCGTTCTCACTTCCTTGCATTCTGTGTGCTAGAAGGAGCGAGCAGCCCGTGAGGGTGGGAGGTGGTGTTCGCATGGCGTAGGTGGGGTTGCTCCCCGCTGCCTTTAAGGGCTGACCTGTGTCCCCCCAGGGCAGGTGACGTGCAGGGGCTGGAGCAGGGAGGGAGCGGAGCGTGCCGTCGGGAAGCGGTGGCACGCGTGCACCTGCCCGTCATCTGCTCGGGGCTGCCTGCACCTGCCTGCGCGCCTCTGTCACGCCTGAGCAGGAATGCAGGCTGCACATCTGTCCAGGCTTTCCCTGCAGAAGCAGATGGCTGTGTGTAACTTCAGAGAGGCAAAATGTTTTCTGAAATGAGCCACTTGGAGGTGGATGCTTTTATAGGCATATGGTTGCAGTGCTTCCGTGGACATACTGGAGGTTTTCAAGTTGCTATAGTAGAAATGTTCGTCTGGAAGATATCAGAAACAGCAAGGCCAGCCAAGAGCTGATTTGTTCCCTTTCTTTTCAAGTGTATTCTTGATTGACATGGTCATTATCCAGGGGTTAAAAGTCAAGACGGTGTCCAGTTCCTATCTGTTGCTTCTTCTATGACTTTGGTCAAATTGTTCAGTTCTTTCTTGTGTTTTAGTTCTTGCTTCTAACAGTCATGTACCAGTAGTCTCAATAATAAAAGTTTTTTAGCCAGAAGTGCTGTGTAAATGTGAACTTCTAATATGTAACATTAGTATTGATGTCATACATATATTCTCCTCCCCTTCATCTTTGTTTTGGGGCTATTTCATTTGATGTTCACTGAGAAACAGCTGAGATGTGGTTGAAGGAACTTTTTATAAAGAAATTGAGATGTGTTAAGAGAATAGTGATAAAAGTACATTATAATATCCCTTACCAGCATTATTTTTTAGCATCTCAAGACATTATCACTCATTAAGATATTCTAATCCGCGTGTTAAGCATGAGGAAGGAACACACGGGGACAGTAAACACCAAATGTGTAAAGGTAGTTGTGTATTTCCTCCAAAGAAAATTAGTGATTCATGGAGAGATTTAGTTTATTGTTTAGTAATCTCATCAGCATGTCTAGTGTCACACCAGCACTATGCACATTAACTAAAAAGGCATATTACATTCATCTAGGCTGCTGTATATTACCCTGATAGATTTAAAAGAAGAGACATTCAGTTCCTTGCCAAATACAAAGCTTTATAGGTACTGGTTTTAGCGAGGCCAGATAATGCGTACATAAGTATCTTTTCCTATTTAGCAATAGTTTTCTATATGCTCTCTGTGTATAGAATACACACACACATCCTGGCAGAAAAAGTTTCTGTGTTAGGACTTAAGTTCCCTAAGTTCCTCAACGAGAGCTTTACTTTTGAAAGAAATAAAAGCAGAGCTATGCCAATACACTTTTAAAAATCCATCCCTCAACCTGCTCAGTGCTTTTAACTTTCTAGCAAAATCATACAATTGTATGTTGTATTTGCACCCTGAGGCTTCAATACAATAGAGGAATAGTTCAGGCTAGGAGCAATGGTAAGTAGTATTTTTCAATTACAGGAGGCTGAAAGCATAGTGGTGTTCTGCAGGAAGTTTATTTTGGCACGGCACCTTCTGCATAAAAAAAAAGTTAAAAGGTACCCTTTGTTTTAAAATGGCTGTGGATCAGCTCCTGGGGCTGAAGTGTTATCAGCAAAGTGCCTGCAGAGTCCAGTGCTGGCTGAAGGGCTGCCATTCCCAAAGTTTGGCTTATTACAGAGCGTGCATTTTCTTTAAAACAGCGTTCCTCTCTCTGTTCAATACATCTTTTAAAATGGCCAGGTTACTCTCACATAAACTCCTTCCCAGTTTATTTTTAATTTGCTCTGGCATAATGCCAATACAAGAAAATTTAGAATACTACATGTAAGTAATCTTTTTTTTCTTTAAGACCTTTATTTGTAGTCAGTGCTTGAATAGCTCAGAAGACCATCTTTATGCAACAGCTGTGTGCACCAAACAAGCATTCTCTAATTTCTCTCTATGTATTCATCTAAACCATAGCAAAGGGTTGTCATTCTTGTGCCAAAAGGCAGCAATTTTCAAGCTGTGTGTGGCAGTTTTCCATTTCAAAAGGAATAGATGTTCTGAAAGTGAATACTCTATTGCAGCTTAGTTACAAATGAATTCCTGATATCTTGAACATACCTGATCACAGGTTGCAGTTTGTCAGTTCCCTTCACAGGTCATCTGAAATGCTGCTGCATGACTCATTTGATTTGTCTTGGACCTTGGGATTGTCATGAAATAGAAGCAGACAAGTTCTTCTTTTCTCCTTCAACCTGTGGAGTTAACACCTAGAAAATTCCTTAGCCAGAACTGTTTACCATGGACCATATCACTTCAAAGGGTGAACCGCAGTATCAACAATCTTATTGTGCAGCTGCTTTGCAAAACAAAGAAACTCAAGGAGGAAGGAAAAAAAAACCCAACAAAACCTATATTGCATTGGCAAACAATATTTGCTCTACTGGAATTCTCTACACTAAGTATCTTGGTTCAATGACAGTTTTATTTGAAGAGCTTGTGACATGAATAACAGTCGTGATAATGTTTCTGGAAGCTGCAGTGCTTCAGACATGCTAAATTTTGCCTAATCTAATTCTGCTGAAATTCACAGATCTTTCTGTTGGTTTCAGTGGGGAATAAGTCAGGCCCTTAAGAAGTATAAACTCAAAGATCTTAAGCGTGGGAGTGGTCCTACATTAGGACAATTGAATAAATCTTGAACTCCTATTCTGAATCTAGGGAGGAAAGAAGGAAAAGTAATTTTTATGCCTGTCTATTTAAGCCTGGGACAATTGTAGCAGTGAACTGAGCAGTTGCAGGCCTAACCAGCTGTCATTTGCCGTAGGATCTGACTGTGGAGAGACATCCTGCATTAGCAAAAGCAGCCAAGCACACTCTGCTGAGTAGTTCTGTTGGTGGCAGAATTTTTACTCCTAAAACTTTGTTCCATGGACCAGTCCTATGATTGAACAAAGGGATAGCACTGGATTAAAGTGTGGATAAGGATTTTAGATCAGGAGCATGGTCAGGATACGGTTGCAGCAAATGAAGACCCTAATTTTGAAGATTTTGGTAATGGAGCTGGACAGTGTAGACTACAGAAATATATAGTGAGTGTCAGAAAGTAAAGGAGTGGAAAAAGTTTGGTGTTTGAAGACTTACAACGGAAAGTTACTGGGAGAGAAGTGACCTTTTGCATGCTTTTAAAATTTTTTCTGTGTCCTCTAATAACGTTTGAATGTGTTGGCCAATTTCAGCTGCATTTGACAATGCAGAGATGTGGGAGTCTGGGAGAGCAATACTTACTGCTGGTTGTTTTAAGTAGACAGCAGGGAGGATGGAGAAGGCACTCTAAGTTGCCCAACAGGAGGAAGCTTTGGCATGGCATCACTCTATTAGGGCATCCATGTGAGAGGGAGACATTGCTACAGGCACAGGAAAGAAAATTCTAGTAATTACTGAACCACTTCCGTTGCTGGTGACCCAGCACATTCAGGAGCTCATGAGGTCGTGGTGCAGATGTACCAGGAGCCTGCTGGCAGATTGTCACCCATCAGGGAGACAAACTTTATTAGTTGCAGGGCAGGTGGAGCTACTAATACTTTGCCTTCTCGTAATTTCACAACATTTAAGTATTGTGTGATAAAAAACTGGGAAAAAAAATCAGACTACAAGGATTTTCAGAGTCCCAAACGAAATATATTTTCCTACCAACTAAATTCAGTATTATCTATGTGATGGAAAGGTGAGGAAGTTTGAGGATAAGTATGTCACCAAAAACATGAGCAAATATTTAAGACAGTAAAAATTAAAATCCAGATGAATCCATTCACTTTTATAGAATGGACATGGCTGCTGGCTGGGCTACAGTCAGATGGTTAGCCTGATGACTATAATTCAGAATTGATGTGAACATTCTGTAGATGTCAAAGGTATGGTGGACTGTCACTAGCACTTTAGATCAGAGTTGAGCAATTGTGGCTAAAATAAGAGAAGTATTGTTATTTCAGTCTTTCTGCTGGTGTTAATGTGCTGTCCACTGAATAAATAAGCTAAGAGGACTAAACTTTTTAACTGTGAAATTCATTCTCACAGGAGTGTTACTTATGCTGGGGTTTGTTGTGCGTATGATTAGGAGAACTGATAAAGGCAACTGTTTCTGAAAATTAAACAAGAAATGAGATGTAATCTTTTTGGAACTGAAGGAGATTTTTTCTAGTTGGAAATTTGCTAGCATTAGTACTTTCGTGTTATTATTTGTAGAGTGCTTAATGGTAAAAGCAATTTAAATTTTTTTTTTTAAGTTTACTTTAGTGGCGATTTTGGCTTAATGTAAATAAGAGTGTTGTTCCACAGAGAGGTATCATTTTACATCAAAGTCCTGATAAAACCCAGTAAATAAACTTTCCTGAACATATAAATACTAAACAATTGGGTTGTTTACAGCTAAATATTTACTTCAAAGTCTTAGAAGTGTTTAAAAACTGGTTTTTCTAGTTTCCGTTGCAGCCTAGGATCTCTTTTCAATCCCCATTTTCCTTTGCACACACCTTGTTTAAGCAGGAAGAGCTTAATTTAAGCCGTAATCTTTTATCAGAATAAACCTTAGTCTGTTTTCAAAATACTGGTGCTGCTCTCCCCCCTCAGTTTGACAGGTGCCAGCAGCTTATTGCTTAAAGCTGACTGATGCCTAGTAAATGCGCTGTTTCACCAGCCCACCTCTGTAGGGTGACACTCCCAAAATTTACCAACATTGCACCAGTTTAGGTTATCTTTCTCTCAAGAGCCGAGAATTGAGCTCCAGTGTGCAGGGACTTTAGCATCCTTTGCCAGCTCCCACTGGGGATTTATACCAATGGCTGAAGGCAGGACGATCTGGTCTCTGTCTTTGGGTTGAGATTGCTTAGTGATGCTTCCAATTGCAGAGACTTGTCACCAGCCGAGCGTTCATCCCTCTATATTTAGAGCACAGTGTGCCTTAGTGCTCTCAGGCAAAGCTAAGCCTTACTGTTTTAATGACAAGTTCCTGAGATAGGATCTACCTGCTGCCTTTATTGCCCAAGCATAAATTGCCCGTGGTTAAATATTTGATCATTTAAGATACAGGTGGCTGCTGGGGGAGTTAATGTAAGGAGCAGCATACTCGTGATATACCGGCTGAGTTCAAATGCATCTAAAAGGAACTGGTTATACTAGACAAGTACACAGATTTTGATTACTACCACTTGAATTCCAGCGGTTTATTGCATGGGACGAATTACATTGATTTGTAATTATTGATATTGAATTGATTAATTTTAACTAGAAATCATCAAATACTCACCTGTCCTTGAGTTTTATGTTTTCCCTTTTATCACAAAAACAGGTATATTCTTTTGTAGGTAGGTGGGGAAGGGAAGAGTGGGAGAAATGCCTTGTGTAATTTTAAAGTTATTTCTTTTTGAATTTATATTTCAAAATGTTAGCCGTAGTCATATCTTCTGCATTCAACTTCACCACAGGAAGAAGGCAACAGATTAGGAAAAAAATAAACTTTAACCTAAGTAACAATTATTAATACAGACTTTTTACATTGAAAAAGTGTGTGCCCAGAATGTTGTTGAAAATCCTACTAAAGGAAGCAGTTTTTAAATGAAATGTTGTATTTAGTACATTGAGATACAGAGGACATGTAAAGTAGCACAAGTAAAGAACTGTAAAATTATCATCATATCTTTTCTCCTTGGTTTCTAGAAATTCAGATGGTGAGGTGGCTTTGCTGGTGTGTGTGGTTCTGGCGTTCCTTTGTGTCTGCTGACATCTGGCGTGTTCAGATACTCGCCCTCACAATTCAACTGTCATAGAACCTCTTTATCATTTTGACAGAATTTGATCCCTTTAAATTCCAGTCAGTTGAGGGGCAAATGGTTTTTTTAGTATGCTCCTGGAAATAGTTTTTGCAGCTTTCAAAATGCATTGTATAAGGTTTACACCTCTATCAAAAAATCCCTTGTGAATCCACAAAGAAGAGTCAGAGGACCAATAGTATTTCCTTAAAATATGAAGTTATTTTTACGCCCTGATTATTTTTAAATATTATTTCATTAGATGAAATTTGAACTGGAAATTTGCATTTCATATACAAGATCCATGTATTTTCTCTTCCTGTAAGTTAAAACTGTTCAGCAGGATATGCAGTCTCTCAGTCTAGATTTGCGAAGTGCTGCTGTGAGCAAACACCTTCGACCCTGCAAAGCCTCTTTCTGTTGCCAGTGCACATGCACATGGCCACAGAGATGGGCCTGAACTCAGTGATATAAGTCTATGATGACAGCTCTTCTAGCAAAGAGATTCTCAAACTGTTAGGAAAAACCTTTATACACAGCGTTGTGGATGCCGTAGCGCTTCTCTTGCTCTTTTCAAGTAGCTTACCCGGTTCAGATCAAGCCCCTGCTATCAGTAACCTCTGCTGCAATGATGCTAGAGGGCTGTGAACTTTTGAGTTCTCAGTCTTTGGTTAATGCTGGCAAATAGGAAAAGTAATCTTTTTCCCCAAGTGCTGGGAGGGTGGGGAGCTGCCATTGGTAGGCGCAGCAGCAGGGGCACAGCACAGGCAGCTGGTGAAGGAGCAGTTCTCACACATTCCCTGTGTCTCTCACAAATGTCATCAGCTGGTGGTAGGAGTAGCAGCAGCGAGATCACAGGGGTGTATCTCACGCAGTTCACTGGGGTCCTGAGTTTATAGAAATAGTAAAAAGAACAGACACAATTTCCGAAAGGAAGTAATCTCTAGGGTGTAATGCCCTGCAAGACAAGACTTCTTTTCTTTTGGAATTTTCCACTTCTCATCATGACGTCTTAACATTGCAGATACCAAGCAGTTGTGAGCATTCCCATGGCAAGGCAACTCTGTGGTTTGCCATGTGCACAGCCTCATTGTTACAGACTCACTGTGCTTTCATTTTCTTTGGTTTTCATTGCCAGACATGGAAAATAGAAACTACCCTTTAGTGAATGTATTTCCTGTCCTATTAAAATAAAGAAATCACTGTTCATAGCTCTTGCCTTGGTCTTGCTCATACTAATTTCCATTAAAACACCAAGCCTTACCTGATATCCCTCGCACACACACACACATCCTCTACCCCGTAATACTACAGTGCTTTAGGAAAGTTCTGGACTGATATCCCTCGACAATGAAGTCTTCTACATGTAAAGCCTGTCACCAGCAACATTATTTTATCTTTTTGATCGATATGCCTCAAGTGTCATTCAGAAAAGCACAGCTAGGGTTGCAAATGATGTGGACACACTTCCTTAGCAGGTCTTAAGATTTGATCTGGTGGGCAGAAACAATCTAGTAAGTGCAATGTAAGAATCTCTCAGCTGCAACATGGTAGGTGACTGTGTGCACTCTTGCAGTTTACTTTAGTACAAATAATACTGGTTCTCTTAAACCACATTCCTCTTTCAAGTACCCTTCAGCATTGTTAAATAGTTTGCAAACCCCTGCTTTACTTGCCAGAGGAAGAGAGTTATGAGTGTGCATGTAGTTACTAGTCTCAGCTGGCAATATGGTAGCTGACATCTGGAGGCAATAACTTCCTGAAACTCAATGGCCTGATTACCCTACTGAAAATATATTTATTTTAAAGGGAGGGTAGAAGACAGTCTCCTTACTCAAGTATGAAGTGTCATGATCAGAAAAATATGGACCTTTCATTTTCTAAATGACTGCTCAAATTCTAGTGGGAGGTGTCCCTGCGCATGGCAGGAGGCTTGAAACTAGATGAACTTTAAGGTCCCTTTCAACTCAAACCATTCTACGATTCTGTGAAGTTAGGTTGTGTTTTCTGCATTTGTCTGGATGTCAGTGGTTGTCTCCGGTTGTCTGCAGTGGATGAATTTCAACTACTGGCTGTCATGTTGGGTCAGTGCCCTGGTGGCCAACTTGATGCCTTTCCAGGAATCGCTAGGACAACAAAAGTTCTTCCCAGAGGGCTCTGAACCTCCCTGCCTGGCACCTCCCTGCCTGGCACCTCCCTGCCTGCTTCTTCATAGCTAGGTCCTTTTTTGCTTTTGCACTCTACAGAAAACAGCCCATGGAGATGCACCTCGTATCTTCAAGTCAGCTTAACAGAACCCTACTGCCCCTTGTCTGTGGTTAGGGGGAACCCTATCACAGAGGTCAGCTTCACCTAGTCAAATTATGCACCAGAATTCAGCTCATTGCATAATACTGCAGAAAACCCTAACTCCTTCACCAGTGTCTGGCTCTATTCTCCAAATGATTTGTGATTTTCATTTTTGGAAGAAGCTTTGTGGTTCTTTATTGCTAGCAGAGGTTTCTTGATTCTGTTATGTGGACCTTAGGAAGGAAAAATTCTGATTCATTAGTACTACATTTCATGGATTTTGCTACTATTTGTCATTTAAGAAAAAAAAAAAAGGCATTGGTGGTGTATGTCCATACCTTTAAGTGTTTTGGAGATCTTTCAAGATGTAAGATGTAGTAATAATGGCCAACCCTTTCCATTGCATTTCAGACAAACAGTTCACAGCTCTCCAGGAGCTAGAGCTAAGACTATTTGAGTCGTTTCTTGCCCTTTCTGTTCTGGACTGGTTTGGATACTATTCCATTTCTGGTATAATTTGTACTATAAGGGTACAGCAGCTACCATGGATTACAGTATTGATGGCCACACCGTTACGAAAATCTCCTGATCCTAACAGACTGCTTTGGTACAGACTGGGAAAGGCATTGCCCACTGAGAAGCTTTGTACTGTTTAAACAATGCTTAAAATCACAGTTTTCGCCATAGTGGATTCAGTTTTTTATATTTTGCTACGCTCTGCCACAACAGGATGTTAAATTCACCCATGCAGTTTATTTTGGCTGTGAGTTTTAATTGTCTTGTTGAGTTTCTCATTTTGCATTTTCTAAATGTTGTCACATGATTCTGGTATTTCTTCTGGAGACATCAAGGTTGAAATGAAATAATTTGAGTTTCAGATTACAGTCAAAGGAAATTCAGGAGTTTAAAATAAAAGCTTGGGTACAATAAACTTTGTTCTGTCAAATCATGTAATTTAAATGATCTCTAACGCTGTAACGTTTCCGGGGTAAGCAAACTCTGGAGGGTCAGTGGATCACTGTACACATCAATTTGTACTCCCAGTTCATGTTTTGCATTCCACTAACAGAACATTTTTCCTGCTGAACTGCTAATGCTTGAAAAATACTATGGAGAGTAGCCTTTTCTTTTTTCATTTACATTTTTAATGTATTTATCTTAAAAACTTGAGTGAGATGCTGTATTTGTTAAACTTCATGTCTTTCACTTTATTGAATAAAACTAGATGCAGAACCCTCAGATGAATTCTGCTGTGGAGTAGAGGGCCATCACTGTCACAACATCGAGACAGTTTATAATTTTCTCTGCTGTTTGTGTGTTTATATGTGGTGGCGAGATTGCTCATACTCCTGATTTGTGAGATGTGCCTTTGTGTGTTTTTGCAGCTTGCACAAGTGGACTCCAGGGCTGTACATCTGGGCGCTGTCCTTATCCGTGGCCTTACAACTTTGCTCTTGGCCAACAGTGCCTGCGGCTCTCCATTCAGAATGGATGATCTGATGCCTTGGGCAGTGTTTGATGGAAAACTTTTTCAAAAAAAATACCAGCAGGCACACCAAGTTTGCTCTGTGGAAGAACTTTTGGAAGGCAATGTAAGTAATCACTTCCTTTTAGTTCTGTATTCTTTGTAAAAATGTACCAGTCCATTTTGTTTGTTGTTTTAATATTCGTATTTACACCGTTCCCCTTTCTTTGTATTTTTCTTCCCTTTCTTATTCCCTTTTCATTCTCTCCACAAAAAATAATTTTAAAAAAAAGTAGAAATACTGAGCCTATGAAGGAAGCTGTGATTTTACCTTTATTTTTGTTCCCACTACTCAGAAACTAACATAAGGAAAACAGTTGTCAATTTCAAAAATGAAAATGCCCATAATAGTTTTCTGGTACTGAGATATTAATGAGATCTTTTTTCCATAAAATTTTAAGCAACATATTAAGAACACCTTTAAAAAAACATACTGGCTAACTCTAATTTTTAAAATGTTTAAGAGTGATATTTTTAAAGGCATTAAGGAACCTAAATTTTGAGATGAAGGTTTGGCAGATTCAAAGACGAACTGGAAATCAGAAGAAGGTATATATCCAGGTATTTCTTTTAGAATCTCACCAAGTACCTTCCTGTAGTTCTAAGTACTTATGTAGTTCTCAGTCCCACTTTATCTTACAGATCTGGGGATTTATAAGATTTGCATGCTGTTACCAAAAGACCAGTATGGTTTCAAACATATCTGGGCAGGGAGCTACCAGAGTCCCACTGAGCACAGTGCATTGGAGTGGCATCATGTGCAGGCTCAGAGGCAGCCTCTGCTAGACTGGCTGCAAGACTCTATTGATGCACTGATGAAGCCTCAAAGCAGACCTGCCTCATGCCCAACCAGCACAGAAGATGTGGAGAGATGTTTGGGTAGGTCTCTACCCATCTGTGAAGGCAGCTCTAAAGACCTTCAGTTAATGTGTCTCTTTTCAATGTGGAACTGAAAAGCCTGTATCATTTAATTACTTTTGAAAATCTTACCTTTGAAATGTTTTTACCTCCTACTGAATGTATCACTTGAGGTTAAAGTAAAGTAATTACAGAGAAAAAAGGTTTCAGTTTTGATGTATTTTTATCTCATGCATTCAGTGCCAGTTGTTTTCGTATAACTGGTTTTCTTTAATGATTTTATGTCCAGTTACATACCATGCTGGTCTGGAGTGAGGAGTGCAACTCTTGTGGGTGGGTGGAATGAACATGTTTTTAGCATGAAGGAGGAGAGTAATCCTTTCCATATGTATTCAATCATATGATTAGGACCATAGCCTCTATCCAAATCCTGTGGTTCCTATTAATTGGTCTGTTGATTTCAGTAGGTTTAGATTGGGCTAATGGTTCATCCAGGAATTTCATGCAGGACTTCTGCAAAACAATAGAGAGTTTAAAGAATAAATGGGAAAATGTAAAAGTATCCGGATCTGTGTGAAATTGATACTTGTTTTCCATTTGAGTAGAATTCAGGTTAGTGGATAACTTTGACAATACATATTTAAATCTGTACAACATTTATATTAATTGATATAGATATTTTTAAATGTGTTATGTATTATGGTTTAGCTGACATTTTAAAATCTTTGTGTGTTAATGTTAGAGTTCTATTTTGTTCTGTTTTGTAACGAAGATGAAGAAACATCGTACTTTCCTAGAACAGAGTTAGAAATATGCTTCATCAACTGAAATATCTAGGTTTTTAAGAGCCTGGTGCTCTGTTTTAAACAAACCTCAGATAAACTGTTCGGTTATGAGGAGAAATACTCTAGCTATGTGAACTTTTAGAGTAGTTTAAATACCTTTTTCTTTTTTAGGTACAATTTTATGGTACATATATGGCAGAGATATGTACCCAGACTAATAAAATAGCTTTCCAGCTTATCAGTATGAGGCAAGAATCTGTTTTGGGGACAATTGCCAAGAGATGCCAGTTTAGCTGGGAACACTGGCAAGGCAGCAAGTAGATGTGATTGGTTTTTCCTATTATTATAATTCAACTTTAATAAATAAAAATGGTGCTTAGTTCCTGGCAGAGCTTAATGTACTGCTGGAAGCCAAGATCTTTCAGCACTTATTTGTTAACAATCTAACCTTGAGCACCATAAATCTAATCTAGTGATAGTGACAGCATTGTATTCAGAAAAAAGTTGTTCTACATGGGATGTTTTGTTATGGAAAAAAAAAAAACAGGAAAAAGTTACTCTTTTGGTTGTTCAGTGCTTGTCTCCTAGCTCCTAGGGTCCCTTCTCTATTTTCTGGACAGGGACTTGAGGCGATCTCAGAATCAGTGTAGCTCTGAATATGATAGGCTTAAATACAGTTAATAGGTTTCTGAAAAATTACAGTGGGAATACAGTCCTGGTTAAATATTTACATGTATAGCACAAATTCTAGGGTTTGCTTCCTACAGGTTTTTGTACCAAAAGAAGAAAATATATACATTAAATACAGTTGATATTTTCGTGGCCAAGTTTCTGAGTAGCTCAGCTCTTTGTAGCCTAACAGCTGCTAAAGATAAAAAATGCACAGCTTCTGATGAGAATAAAAATAGAGCCATCTTGTTTTTTTAAAAAATTATGCTAAGCTCATGTTATGCTAGTTCTCTATTTTTCAAAACTGTAATCATATTAGTTTGTTTATCCATACAGAAGATTGGCTATAATAGTCTCATAAAGAAGTGAGGCAATGATATTATCACTTTATTAGCCTTTTTATTGTGCTTCTCACTAATGAGTATGTTCATGATCAATTTTTTAAGATTAAAACTGAATTACATCATGGGGTGAGCATAAATGATGTTTTGTTCTTTTCTGATCTTGCTTTTCATCCAACCTCCATACATTCTGAATTTATTCTCCCAAGAATAAAATGAAAGGTTTTTCTCACTAGAGGGTGTTCTGCACAGGCTGGACCCAGTTTGTGTGGTAAAGCAAAATTTTTTAAATATCTGTGGGTTTTATTTAGGACTCTATAAAGAGGTTTGTTAGTTTAAAAAAATGTATTAGGAAAGTTCTCAGCATGGTTTAGGGAGTCAGACTCTACCTCTAATTTAAGAAACCTCTCTAGTTACTGCAGTCTTGCTACCTATTAGATTTTTTAGCTTATCCTGTCATCTTCTTCTCTCTTTCCTGCTCCTAAAAAAGGAATTGTCATCCTGTAAAAATCAGTTCAATTTTATGAAAATTACAAATTATGCTATTGTTCTAAAAGCTCTCTTTTCTTCATTCTATTCATTGTGTACTAAATCCCACATGCCCGGTACTAATCAGGAAAAAAAGAAATACATTCTAAGAAATACATTCTGTCACCTTTTCAAAGCTCACAGAAATCAGAGAAAGTTAAGGATGTATCACATCTCTCAGTATTGCATCCTTAAATAGCTTCAGCTTCTCCTTTTGACAGTAGAATTTTTGATCACACCACACGGTAAACACTTGAATTTAATTCCCCGTTTCTTCTTAGACTTAGTTATGTTTTATCGGTCAGGAGTTGGGGCAGATGTATTACTGTTGCGTTAAGTTTTGTTTCTAGTGTATGAGATTAAGAGGCTGATTTTAACTGGTGGATTTTCCACGAGTTCATCAGTCCTTATCTAGAGGCTTTAACCATCTCTGCCTGAGGTTTAGCTGGTGGAAGTCTAGTTAAGTGTATCTACAGTGCAAGGCAATAGAATAGAACAGCAAGGGATTTACAGAGTTGAGCAGAGAAGGAGAAAACTTCACTGAGAAAGGGGAAAACATTTCTTCTGCACCCCTCTTCATCCCTCCAAGTATCCCCATTTAATATTAAATGTTCAAACTTTATTTCCTCTAAAAGTGTGAACCACCTTCATGCACACACAAGTGTGGCTAACACATCTTGTAGTTGTTGTGTATGTGTTTAATTTGTGCCACACCTGAAGAAAGAAGAGCAGAAGAGTCATTGATTTTTAACTGTGTTTTCTGCAGGAGTCCTTGTATACACCCTTCCAGAATCTGAAGTCTCTCATTTGCAAGGTTTGCATGGCAAAGAACAGAACGATACAGAGCAGGCCAAGAGGGAATGGATTTAACACAGGTTGGCATTCTGTGAATTTTCTCAATAAAGTTAATATATTGATGAGCTAAATTATCCTTCAACAGCAATTACATAGGCAGCCCATCAAGCTAAGTAAATTGTAAGTTCTTTCTTCAAGAAGCAAATTAAGAGATCTAAGAAAATATTTCCCTTTTTAGCAATTTATGTGAATTTGATTACCCAAGTTTACATAGAATAATATTTGCATCTAGCTACGGAGTTAGTGAGATATATGCAATAAGTATCATTCATTGACAGAAACATCACTATTTATTCAGTGACTAAAGATATTTTTGTAGGAGAAATTAAATGACTCAGAACTTTTTTTTGCATTCCCTCAAGGGAGCTATTTTAACATTGATAGTTGAAGGTCTGAGTGAGGCATTGAAGATGAAATACTTCTTACTGGACTCACTGACATATTTCAAAATAGAAGAGAGCTTTTGGGCAATTTGTAGAATTTTGCTTTTTTTGTTATAAGATCTTGCTTTTTTCCCCTAATTTTATGGCTCAGTTTGCTAAAGGCATTTGTTTTCCCTACCTGATCTGCCTGACTTCTGGGGAAAAAGACATCTAAGAGGCTTTTAACATCAGTCACAGATCAGCCTGAATGTTGAGGCTTTTGAGACTTTGAAATAATTTACACTGAATCTCAGTGTTTATGCTCGTATTATATTTATTACTTGCTTAATACCTGATTGGTTATAATGGCTGTGAGGATAAAAATTACCCCTTCAGAATTCCTTGAGCAAATTACAACAGACAGAATGATTTTCTGCTAGTTCAGTACTTTGCGTTATGTGGCAGCAATACTTCTGACATGGCTCTACAACATGCTCATGCTGGACACTCAAAATTAAGGATATCTGTTGGTTATTTATAATACCAGACCTTGGTAGCATCTGCTTTTCCTTGAGAGCTATATTTAACCATTTTAATTATGATTTGTGATTCCAATTTGGACAGAGATTTCTGTTTGTTTTAATGGCTGCAGTCTCCAAATCTGTGTCATGAAATTTTGATCTGGTTTCTAAATACGCTTGTTAACGGCTTGTAATCATGATGTGCATAGATGGAAATGAGGACAAGAACCATGCTCGTTAGGCTGACTTTAGTTTGGAAAGATCCTAACTGTGCATGAGTATTTTGGCACAAAACTAATACTGTTTCCTGAAAAAGAATACACTGTCTCTCTTTTTCTTCATTTAATCTTACATACTGTCAGAGTTGCTTAGTGAATACTGTTTTTCAGGAAGAGAACAAAGAGATTTTAATCCCAGGTTCCAACAACCACACAGAAGTCATTTTGTTTCTCCATATCATAACCAGATGAGGGGGTTCGCACAGAGACATCCGCAGTCACAAGGTAAAAAATGGGTACATATTTGTGGGTTTGGAATTGTCCTTATCAAAGTATAACAGTTCTGTGTCTATATAAACAGTTCATGTTTATGTGTACAGTTACCCTGTGCCCACAGCAGCCAGCAACAAAACTTGCATCAGTTACACAGTTGTGTACTGCCACTTGCAAAAACTAACTCTGCAGGGTGAGGTGGAGTGTAGCATTGTAATCTGCAGTCATCTCCTACTCACGGTGTTCTGGGAAAAAAGCTTTCATGTGGTATTTATAATTTTCATGCTTGGTCTCAGTTGAACTGTTTTTAAAGCTGTAATAGTTCTAAAACAAATTGGCACAGCTGCACAGAAATGTGTCTGAAGTCTTTAGCTGCAGATCTTCGTTCATACTTTTACAAAACACTCAGGCGTATGAATAAAGTTAAACACATTCTTAAGTGGTTTTCTAGACCAGGGTCTCTGCTTCCAGGTCACTGCCTAAGTGATACAAATGCAGGTTCTGTCTTGCCTTGCCATTAATTTTAAGTCATTCACCAGTCTCACTTCTTGGAAAGAACAGACATTTCAGTGAAATGCCACTGTGGAAAACACTGTTGAGCTGACTGAAGTCAGTTTTACTTCCTCGTCACTGTGAGTTGAAGCACATACACACAGGTTAAAGAAATTTAGCAAAAGGAAGAGAAGTGTCTAAGAAACATCAATTATTTTATTAAATCTGCAGCACCTGAATTTCTTTTATATTTCCAGGTGAGGTTTTCAAATAAGATTGATGATGTGTAGGAAAGATAAATAATAAATGGATACAGTGAAGTATTTAAGGTGTTTCAGCTGCCACTGTTGAATGCTTGAGAGTAAGATAATATTATTTGATTCACAAAAAATGTTCTTCTATCCTGTATGTAAAATATAAAGCTAAAATATAGACTATGTATGCTGACCATAAGCAAAACCAAAACTGGTCGTTGTTACCAGTTCTTGACCATCTGATGAAAGCTGATATTCAAGGTCCAGATCATCTCTGACAAGCTCCAGAGCTCTTATGGATAGGTGTATTCCACAAAGTACGTTCCACAGTAACTGTGCTGCTGTATTATAAGTGTCTTTCAGTAGCATTATTTAAACATCTTGGCTTCTTCTACACTAGCCCTATTTCTTACCCTCAGGACACTCTTAAAACATGATCCCATAACTGCAGTTAAATTGCCTGTATTATAAGTAAAACAGGTTTATTGGAAAAATACATCTGTTCTTATAAAAGAGCCCGGCAATGTTTTAGAGCTCCCTTTAAACTGATCTGCCAACATGACTCATTTTGACAAAATTCTTTTCCTAAGTTTGCTAATATTAGCACAGATATTTAGGTTGCTTCTCTGTGTAGCTGTTGGCTCTGCTATATGTGTGTCTCACCAAAGAGAGAGAAAAGAAGAACAAAAAAGTAGCCGTTTTCTGTTCCTGGTAGCTTCTGTGATAAAGCTTCCTAGTGATATTACTGATACCTGTCTATCCCATCCTCTATGTACCTTTCCATGGCACACTGTTATGGCTCATGCTGTTGCATAAAATATATAAATCATTGGATTAAATGCAGTAAAGTAATGAAACAGTAACCATGGGACCCATATCTTCTGTGTCAGGAGTGTACATAATGATTAGGCAGCCTTTGCTCTCTCTTATCAGTTAATGTTTAAGAATTCTGTGACAATGTCTCAACTTCACTAGTGGAAGAAAGAGTGCCTCCACCAAGAAAGCATCAAGCTGAGAAGCACTGGTATTTCTCTGGGAGGATGGCTTGAATCCCCTCAGGCAGAACAAGAACTGGACTTAGGCATCCTTCATTATATGGTTGATACACCCAGCTACTGTAATAAGCAGCTCATCCTCTAGCTGTATTTTGAGTGTAGAGAATTCAGCTGTGGGGTTTTTTGCATTTGGGGAGGCTTGGGGATTTTTTTTTGTTTGATTTTATTCATTTAACTTCTCTCCATAAATTTCTTGGCTGTTTGTTACAAATGGACAAGAGCACATCCATGTTACTCAGAACAGGACATCTAAGCCTCACAGGAATGTAGATTTTCCCTTAATATTTCTTGCTTGAAAATGTATGGATTTTGGGTTTGTGGCTGCACCGACACACCACAGCTCATATACCCTATTGGTAGACAAACTTCATTAGTTAGAAGTTAAGACCACTAATACATTGTTTTACATCACAATGTTAACTCATTCTGTAAGAACCTAAAAATAAACCGAACATAAAAAGTATGGAAATCACTGTTAATTATCCATTTCTTCACAGAATGTATTTGCATCAAAAGAGTACATTCACTTCTGTCTTAGCACACTGTAAAACACATAACTGCTGATAATACAGGCAGCCTCTCATTTGCAAGATACTTAGCCAAGGCTTCCACACTGGTGTTCTGTTCAAGCATGTTTCTGATTAATAGGATTTGGGTAGAACTGTAATGCAGATGGGACCTGGTAAAACTTCAGTGCTGAAAAAAGATCTAATTTACATTGTGAGTACTGCTTTGCCAATAGGACTCTCTAACTAAAGCAGCATTGTGCACAGGCACACTTAAACCAGTATGAAAATATTTGTAAATATAACTTATGTTTGGTTCTAAACAGCATATTATCCCTACCTGAATTCCTACAGTCAGATCTACCAGCCACAGATGAGATTGGCTATCCCAAACCTTTAATTGGACTAGGTTTAAAAGTTACAGTCACTCAAGAGTTTTAAGAAGAGCCACCATGGACTTTGTCCTCCAACGTCTCAGAATACTAGCCATAATTACACACCAACTGGACAGGGACGTGTTTTTGTAAGATATGTATAAATGTAACTTTTCTTGCAGGCTGTCTTCATAAGCCCTTGTTTTCCTGCTTCAATGTTCATTGAATGATTTAATTCCTCTCTTACTCTCTCCAGGGAGAGGATCAGGACATCCACACTGGAAGAGATATCACCTTCCTCCTCGGTAAAGAATTCAAGTCTACAAGTGGCAAACTGAGATGGTGGAATAGTTGCCACTGGGATAATTTTTATTTATGAAAGCCTGTTTTGATGAACTTTGCAGAGCAACTGAACCATGTGACTGTGGAGGAAATCACACAAAGCTGAGGCTGTACAGCTTGTTAATCACTTATTATGTTAGGTCTAAGCTTGTTATGAGACCAGAATCACTAAAACTTAAGTTACAGGTACCTGAGGCACAGTAGCATTCCAGTATAGCTACACTGTTTTGTCCATTTGACAAAGGAAAGTCTGAACTGTTTTTTATAACATTGTGAGATATTCCTGAGTGTAAATTTAAGACTTAAACTATACTTTTTGCATATTTTTGTAATAGTTGTTTATATTCCAAGACTTTCCTCACAGTGAATAATGTGTCATGTCTATGCTGTGTTGTGGTTTATGTCTCAGTTGTGGATTATATCTGTATCTTAAGGGTTATACCGTTGTTATACCTGAAAGCCTGAAAAGTTTGAAATATAACATCACTGATGTAAGCATCATCTGTCAGTGAAACCTTCTTGTAGAATGTAACACTTCCTTACAAAGGACAAAATTTACTTTTACATTGATACTTTTAGTTAAACAACTTTTTATATCTTTTTCAACTGAGGAGAGAAAGACTCTATCATGCTTTACTTCTGCAATGAAAAATACATATGAGAAGTCAATGTTTCTTTTCCATCCAGAAGTCTTATTTAAACACTTACCTTCAAAGTTATTTCTTAAAAATTGATACCTTTCACTTTGTGATTCAGTTTCAGTAATTTGTTTCGTTCTAAAATCAAGGGGGTGTCAAGAGAGGAGCCGGGCTCTTCTTGGTGGTGCCAAGCAATAGGACAAGAAGCAGTGGGCAGAAACTGATGCACAGGAAGTTCCACCTGCATATGTGGAAGAACTTCTTCACTGTGCAGGTGACTCCTGTTCCAGGAGCACTGGAACAGATTGTCCAAGAGGTTATGGAGTCTCCCTCACTGGAGATGTTCAAGAACCATCTGGATACAATCCTGTGCCAGATGCTCTGGGATGACCATGACTGAACAGGGAGGTTGGACCAGATGACCCCTTGTGGGGTCATCCCTTCCAATCTGACCCATTCTGTGATTATTCAGTTAATGTTGTTTCATAGGCCTTGTGCAGGTAACTCCTCTGAGTCAACTGTCAGTGGAACTTCATTCCTGTTTAGCAGCCATGTTATGTCAAAGTGAATAGCATTGTCAGACATACATAACTCCATACTCAATTTCCTCCCATGTATTTTTCTGTTTGTAACCCAATAAATATATTTTTTCATACTCTGTATATAGCAACAATCCAACTTAATTAATAAGGATTTCTAGTTCTATTAAAAGTTTGAACAGACACCATTTTTACACAGAACGGTATCTTGATTTGCATTTCAGGAAATGTACTGTCATGATAGGGGTATTCCTGCTTCCTTTTTCAATCGATTTGCCACTGACTGTAATTGTACTATTGTTTTTTTACTGTAATTTTTATCCCTGCGCTCCAAACCTTTTGAAATAATGTGGTCTGAATTTTATGGAGAGTTCTCTGGTTTCGGGGATCTCATAATGTATAATAGTGTATTTTAAAAGAATGTGATTGTGTGCCAGAATTTTTTGGTAATTCCCTCTTCAGGCTTTGATATGAGAAAAGATGTCTGCTGTCCTCGATAAACAAAGCTAAATACAGTTAGAGTGAGAGTTTTGCTGTGTTAGCTGTGGTATGAGTTGTTGGTAATAATTACCCTGACTACTGAAGAATTGATAGCGTCTCTCTGAGGTTGTTTTTCTTCCTAATGTTAGACCAGAAGCCAAAGCTGCTTATTATTATTATTTCCAAGCCAAAAGATTTTTTTCCCACCAGGAATTGTAGAGGGAAAGCAGAAGCATGAAGTTGAAACACAGAGGTGCTACTTCGCTGTCTCACCCAACTTTGAATTGTTCACAGTACCACAAAGTTTATGGACTCTAGAAGGAAATCATCTAGGAGAACATGACTGTAAAGGTTCCAGTTTAATAGGGTTTCCTTAATATGTGGACTACAGGGTTGTTTTGAATCTTTTCAGGGTTCTTTCCTCCAGAACAGAGGAAAAGCAGACATGGATTTGAAGTGAAGGAACATATGTTTGAGAAGAAAAGCATTATTGTTCAGCTGTACTGCTTAGTCTTCTCTATCCTGTGCACTGAGTAGCTGCCTGTCATCAAATGTTCACTGAAATTGTGGATTGATTTATTAGCTGTATGTGTTCTCCTTCTGGAAGGGGATCCAGAGAACATTCTGTAACATCAGTAACTTAGTCAACAGTGACTCAGCAGAAATTGTGATGTGGTCATTGTGAGAGAGGGACTGACAGGAGCACATCTATTAACTTTCCTCTTTATTCCTCTTTCCTCCTCTTAAATTACTTTGCTCATTTGTGACACCATCACACTGGCAATCTGAACCTGCACTGAAGAAAACACTGAAACAATGAGTTAATCTTACGATGCTGTGGCACTGCAAGTATCAAAACATGCAGTTTACGCCTCTTCTATAAAACAAGAGACTACAATTTTATTTGCTCTGCCATCTTAGCAAGTGCTATGCTGAGATGAAGGGGAACAGCAGTGCTAAAGCTCTACAGATCTTTTTGTGCCATGCTGTCTGAGCAAAATTATAAGGATACTCCAACATACGATGTTATTTTGCAAAGGTGGTCTTTATTTAAATGCTGGGGAGGAAGACTGAAAGTTTACATGTTCACATTTAAACACTGACTCCCCACTGGCAGCTAAACTGGGAGACAGGCTAGTATATGCTGCTTCACTAGGAAGTTTGATGGGATATTCCTCTGTGATGCAGAGCCTCTTTCTTAGAGAGTATCTTTTGGTTCTATAGAAGCATGGTCAGCCCAGTAAATAAGCAGAAACCTTCGTATGTTTATGCCATACAGGCATATCATGCTTGTGAGCATGCCATGAGGTTTTGTGAGTGTGGTGAGGCTGCTCTCTTGGGCACACGCTGATGACCTGGTAAGCTCCTCGGTGTAGGTCGTTCAGAACGGCTGAGGTTGGTCAGGACGGGGCTCAGCGATGGTGAGGGTACAAGCACCAGTGTTTCCTGGCGTCCCTGGTGCAGAGGTGACTGACAGCTCCATGCCTGAAGGCACTGCCAGGCTCTCCTCCTGGTCCTCAGGGGTTTGACTACCTTCAGCTGGGTGACCTTGGATCCAGCTGGTCAGTGAGGATGACCTATGTGAGAGAGCTGTGGGAAGTCTCTTGGGAGTGCTGTGAGACCCTTGACTCAAGAGCTGCATGTAAGTCTAGGTCCTTGCCCTTGGTGCTTGCCTAATCTACTTTGCAGGAATTCAATCCTGTGCCCAGTCTGTCTGATTCTGCCTTTGCCTTGATGATTTCACTTCATTGTTTGACATGGACATCCCCATGGACTTGTCCAGTGATGACAGGACTGTTGTGTGAACCTGGTTACCACCATCAGATCTGCTCTGCTGTTCTCCGGGTACTGTGGGACTGCACCCTCACCACTCAGGTCTGCCTGACATTGCCCCTCCACTGCTGGCTTGCCTTCCCTTGTGGAGCAGGCCCCCCTTGCTGCTCCATGACAGCTTTAAGACCCTGACAGCACAGGGGGTCAGGAAGTTTGGCTGAAACTACTACAGTAATTAGTAGATGGTGTCAAAACAATAGATAGGCCTGTGGGCTGAAAACAGCTGGAAAGAGTGAAAATGGCTACAAACCAGCCAAGTCTCTTTGTGTATCCCTACAGAATTAGGACCTTGTGTTCGTTTCCTTGCTTTCCTAGACCTTGCAGCTGACACCCAGACCTTTCTCGCCCATGGCCAGGCTGATGGGTACACTGTGCTTCCACCATGCCCACCACAAATGTGAAGCTAGTTCAGAGCATGGAAGGTCATTTGTTAAAGAGTATGTTCTTACTGATACTCATAGAGCTTTCTGGCTTGTACTGCTTTTGGAGCCCTAGGCTGGTGATCAGGCATTAAGTTTAGCCTACAGTTTTTGCCTAGAAGCATGGCATTGAGACAGCACATGATGAATTGAAGAGTTGTCTGTAAAAGACTGGGGCAGCTGGCAGGGTATTCTGTCTGAGTGCTCGCCAGCCTAAACTTACTTCATCTTACTAGAAAATTAAGGTCTAATGGTTGGGTTTGCTTGTGCCAGTTGGGAAAATACATCTTTATTGTATTAAAACCCCTCGGACTTACAGTCTGGAATATTTGTTCAGGTAAGGAATCAAAACCAGTTACTGACCCAGATCCTGTAGTGGGTGCTGCTCATTGCGTGGGTAGCAGCTATGGTAGTGCACAGCTTGAAACTCACTAACACGCCTGAAGTTGGAGGGCAGGCAGGACATCAGAGGTAGCAATTGCAGCTGCTGTCTCTCACATCTCTAAAACCTACAAATACAAATATACAGCACCAAGCCTGACAGCGTTCAAGAGGAGATTGGACAATGCTCTCAGGCACGTGGTGTGACTC
Source organism: Oreocharis arfaki (assembly GCA_013398015.1). NCBI lineage: Eukaryota > Metazoa > Chordata > Aves > Passeriformes > Paramythiidae > Oreocharis > Oreocharis arfaki. The sequence goes on along the minus strand of VZRR01008009.1, from coordinate 62,855 downwards.
TTGGGGATGATGCTGGGCAGGGCCAGGAGTTGGACTCGATGATCCAGCTGGGCATATTCTGTGATTCTGTATGATTCTGTGAAGTAGGGAGACAGGCATTTCTTTGGGGCAAAGAACTGTTCCGAGTGCAGAATTTCAGTCACACAGTGTTGTATTCTGCACTGGGTGTTCATATTTGATATCAAAATTGTATCTTGCAAAAAAGCATCACCAAAAGACTCTCCTCTCATCAGTGATATTTGTGACTACTGCTTGCCATCCCTTTGGAGATGAAGGACTTGATTTGGTGATCAGATACAATCACAAACCTGAAAGTTACACAGGCTAGAGAAGCAAGGGCAAGACAGAATGCTAAGGATGGGTACGTGCAACATTTAATATTTTGAGGCTTTTGTCTTTGTGTTGGTTCTGATTTTCCCAGTTACTCATTAGATCACTTACTGAATGACCTTCTATTAGTAGTGGTCACATAGATAGACAGGGATATATTAATTGTTAATGTAGTTAATCTAGGCATGATTTATTTTATATGAATACATTGATATTTCAAATGAATTAAGCTTCTCTTTTTCATGCCAGAAGACACAAGAAATACTAGGCACAGAAACAAGTCCTGAATATAATCTCTCTGAAAATGCTTGATAACTGTAGGCTTTTTAATAGAAAATAGTGCCCCCATCTCAAAAATTAGGAAGCCAAGTCTGCAACTGGCTTTTGGACTCATATTAAGGAGCAAAACTGTACTGTGAGAGCTGTTCTGATATCAGATATATTTCCTAAATATGCTTTAGGTGGCTTAAAAATTCATTATTCAGTGAAAGCAATCATAGTTTTTAGAAAAGTTATGAGAAACTTGCATGGAATTACGGCATTTGGAAAATTTAGGTCAAGGTAACCATTCATCAAGGAGTTACCTCCATCACATTCAGCTTTATTCTTACGAAAGAGGTTGATTGTTAATAGCAGAAGACCAGCAGGCTCTGTATTTACTTCCTGATAATGCTTTAATTTTTACTTGTGATCATGATGCAGCTCATCTAAAAGGGATGTAAATGTATAATGTGCTGGCTTTTGATAATCATCTTTGTCCCCTCATTTAATTACCCATCAGGTCCTTCAGTCCTTCTGATCTACGTTCTGCTGGAGGGTTTTCAATTGCAGTGAAGTTTATGGAGGTCTGAGGCAGGGTGCTGGTGACAAAGTCAGGCCTCTCGTTACATAATACGCATATGAAAGATCACCACATTTGAATAGGGTGATAAGGCTGCCCCCAAATCTTCACCATCTTTGAGCAAATTGCAATACTTCTCTCTTCAACAAAGCCTTCATTTTGTAGGTGTGATTTAATTTCTACTCCACCTTCCCTATGCAGAGGGGGGTTTCATAAAGGAGCAAATAGGAGAGTTTCAAACAAATTCGCTACAAAATTGCATTTCCAAACAAAAGACAGAGAGCAGCTACACAGCTGATATACAGTAGCACAGAGCATTTAGAAGGTGGCCAGTGCATCTAGACCAAAACTTCTGGGTTTTAAAAACGAATCAGAAACCTTGAACATATACTGGTTTGGAACACACTTAATGCAGATTTATTTGTGTTTTTTATTGACCACCTGCATATCTAGGCTCATTTTGTAACTGTGTGATACCAATGCATGTCTAGGCAGTGATTGTGGTTTATGCTTTAAATAAAGATTAGATTTTGGATGATTTCCTGAAGTTTTTGAACAAAAGAAATACTAACCTGTAAATTAATTCAGCTTTCTTTTATTTTGAGGAGGGAATTATTTTACTTCTTTGCATTGCTGGTTACTATATTGACTCTTGATGACAAATAGAGCTGTAAGAAACTTTTGCTCCAAGCAAGTTAAAAAGTAGCATCAAAGAAAAAATATTAAGTGCTAACAGGAGCCAGTTTGCATGTCTTAACACTTCCTTGTTGGGAGTAGGAACGAAATCCCAAATTTGTCACTGTGCATTTGTTTACACGAACGTGCTATTGCTTGATCACTCCACCATCCCACTCCCTCATAAACACCCCCATCTGCCTATAGAAAGAGTCCAACTTAGCAAGGCTGATCGTTTATGATATTAGAAATTAGGAAGGGAGGGGGGAGAGGAGTGGGCAAAAAGAAAAAAGGGAAATAAAGCTTTTCTTCTGTCCTTATGATCCAGGAGTGAGTGATTCAGGGGGTCATTAACTGCTCTGTGTAATGCTCACTAGGGGCTACAGCTGGTGCCAGCTCAAGCATTTAGATGGTGAGAGGATGAGTGTCCAGCCTCTCGGAGGATAAGATGCCTCTCTGTGCTGGATATGATCTATCTTTCGAGGGGGAAGAGTTTCAATCACAAAGCAGTTGTACTTTTAGGTATGTGAGGGTAGTGTGTGTGAAGTTTCTGTAAGAGACCCTGTAGCATTTTTCTCCCATACAGGAAGTTTTCTTGTTCTTTCTGTGACTTTAGTTAAATTCCTGAAGGGCCAGAGGAGGGTCTTTTTTTTTTCCTGAATTCTGTTGGTTTTAAGTTGGGCCTACCAAAGTAACTTCACAGAAGAAAATTAAGCAGATATGAGGCCAGGGTTGCTTGAAAATACAGAAATTAAAATGCTTTGTCTTAGACTGGTCATGCAACTTACTTCATATTAACTGCATCCTTTTACATGTGTTAGGCTGACAGTGCTGGGAAATTAGCCCAGGCCTTCTGACTTCTGGTTGTTTCCCTGACTGCTGGACTACGAACTGGCATGACAGATTGCATCCAGCACAGTAGGCTGCAGAAAGTAGTTAATGGAAAATAGACTGCTTTGATGTTCACTTCTGGTGGGCTGATCCTCTGGTTTAAAGGCTAAACATCTATTGTCCCCAGTAGAAGTTTTCTTTATGAAAAAACTTTCACAAAATCTGTAATTTCCATTTTGTTTTCTGAGACTGTGGTTTGCTCTATTTCTACATTCAGTAGCCAGCAAATATTTTCAAGAGTGATTTGTAGTTTTCGGGTCTCTAACTTCAGAGGCCACAGACATGGCCTTATTTCTCAGAAATAAGCTAAGCATCTGTCCTCTCCTGCAAAAGCAGATGTCTCTAAAGTATTTCCATCAGAGCACCAGAAACGAAGGCACCTAAACACACTGCCTACTTCGCTGGAAAATGGGGCTAAGCACAGCAGAGATGCACCTTAGAAAGCAGGCTCGGCTAGAATTAAAATAGGGGGGAGGGCGCGGAGAGTGAGAGCAAATACAGTAACAGCCTATGATTAGAAATCTTAACAATGACAGTGAGTTCTGTTTAATTCCTAACTGCTTAAAAGCAGGCCTGGGGAAATGCTCTGCTTAGAAATGTCATGGAAAGTGCAGCTGGTCCATAGGCTTTATCTTGAAAAGCAAAGGATCTTTCCCATTTTTCAGTAACACTGCCATTTACTGGGCCATACCACTAGCAATTTGCAACAATGGGAGGGAAAAAAGCTGCCATTTGACCTAGAATGCAATTTTCAACTAATTAATAAAGTGACCATTAGTGCCCGAGGGGATAATAACAGGAATAAGAACAAATTACTGTGGGGTGCAAAGAAGGCTTGGGCATTGTATTGCAAATTTCTTATGGTACTATTCTTTTTTTTTTTCCCCTCACTAATACTTTTAAAGTGCCCCCACTCCACACTTGCTCCTTGTAGGACCCTTGCAAACCACATAAGAATTAGCCCTTCAAAGATCAATCAAGATCTAATTGTTGTTAACAAAGTGCCACCTGGAGAGAAATGTTACAATATACCTTCATTACAAAGCATTCAATCTCTCTCACACTCACAAGTCCTGGCTACAGTACAGACAAAAAGAAGCAGTTGCTAGCATTAAGATCAGGCACCTGCAATTGCTTGTAAGACACTGCCAGTCCCTGCAGAAATATGCTCCTAACATTGCATGAGCCTTGCTAGAGCTGCTCTGTTTATGCTTCTTCAGAGCAAGTTTTGCTGGGATCTCTCTATTTGCAACTCTCTAACCTGTCACTGGAGCCCTCATATTGGTGTGGATGAGAGGAGAAGAAGCTACACCATTTGCCCTGCTTTTTCAGGATATGCTCTAGGATATGCTCTCAGTAAAGACTCTTCTGTCCTTTATGGTGCCTGCTCTCAGTGCCCCCAAGGCAAACGTTCAGGGAGCCTCCAGTAAACTGGCAATACCCTGGTTTCATTTCTCTGCCTGAATGAGATTTTACTTGTTGGTGTAGCACATCCTACAGGTCCTGCCCATGGTTGCACTTTGCAGCTTCAGTGGTTGGAACTGAAGACAAGACCCACCAGTGTCTGTCACTTAATGCTTGGACACGTTTGTGGCTGTGTGTCCATGGAAATTGAAATCAAACGATACTACTCTTGTCTGTCCTGAGAATTTCCAGTGGACTGTTTTATAGCAAATTGAAAACTACTGTCCACAGACTTGCTTTGCTCCTGCCTTGTTCACAAAGTCAGGGAGTCAGCTTGACTGAGAGCTAACCTCCCCAGGAAATTAACAACAAACACTGGTTTTTGATCAGTTAATCTGTGTGTTGTGGCCAGCACAAAGAAGGGACAGACACTGGTAGCTGGAAGCAGGTGAGGGAGCACAGAACCTTCTCTTCCCTTTAGGGGAAGGACTTGCTCCACATTAGGGTGAAACCAGTCTCGCTTCCCAAAAGCATTTTGTAAAACTTGTTTGTGTTTTATTTTTTAAGCAATGGGCGATACAGAATCATGGAGCGGCCCAGGTTTGAAGTGGTCTTGCAAAATCACCTGACACGACCTTCCATGGGAGAAGGAGCCCAGATGAGATTATTTAGCACCCTGTCTGATCACATCTTGAAAACCTCCAGTGATGAGGACCTTACCACATCCCTGCAGAGGTTGTTCCAGTGAATTATTGTTCTCATAATAAAGAATTTATTTACTATGTTGAGATGAAATCTTTCCTGGTGCAACTTGTACCTGTTGCCTCCTGTCTTCTCCGGGTGGCTCCTGGTGAATAGAGAGCCTCTGTCCTCTTTGTAGCTGCCCTTTAAGTACTGGAATACTGTGTTGAGGTTCTCCGTGAGCCTTCTCTTCTCCAGACAGGAAAGACTTCACTCCTTCAGCCTTTTCTCATAGTGCAGGTTTCCAGCCTTTTGATGAACTTCATTAATTCCTTTGGATCCTCTCCAGTCTTTCAGTGAAAGACTCTTTTTTTCTCTTTCTTGAGCTATGAGGACCAGTCCCGAACACAGTGCTCTGGTTGTGGCCTGACAAGCGCTGTGTAGGGCGGAGTAACTGCCCCTCTATCTCTGCCAGCAGGGCTCCTGCAGATGCAGCCCACAATTCAATTTGCCTTTGTTGCTGCTGCAGCGTTCTACTGACTGCTGTTCAGCTTGTTGTCACCAGGACCCCCAGGTCTCTTCCAGCAAGGCTGCTTCCCAGACAGGACACTTTTGTGTTGCCCCAGGTGCAGGGCTTGGCTCTTCTGTTTGTCAAACTTCTTTTTGCTGTCTCAGTTTTCCATTCTGTCCAGGTCTTTCTATAAGATGTGTCTCCTGTCTGACATGTCCATCTCACCACCCAGTTTAGTGTCATCAGCAGTACAGATTAACTTTTGACAAGTAGGTGCCTTACATTAGAAATGATGGCTGCAGGGAGTCAGAATGAAGGTGGAGCATGGGAGAGAGAACTTTTATTTCAGTAAACATGAATGTCCCGCTCATTCTGAGGATTGGGAAGTTGGAGAGTGAAGGAGAGGTGGAAGCAATCTCCCCTCTTTCTGTTCCTTGCTCAGATTACCCATCTGTTTAAGTCCTTATCCGTAGTGCTTCAGAGAACTGAGGGACTCACTAGAGGGGAATGCTCAGGTACCTTGGCCAGGTTGATTCTTTAATAGATGGACATGGAGGCAGGAACTTCGGGAGATCTAAGCAATGTTAACAGCCTTTGGCTGCTGGTTTTCCTAGAAAAACGACTTCTGTCCAGAAATAGCACACTCAGGGCCTGTTTTGTTGGATAAATAATCCTAATGCCCAACTTGCCTCATATTTTGGAACATATGTAGTGCAAATAGGGGTACGGTAAATTTTTACTCATAAAAAGCACATTATGTGAAACCAAACCAATGCTTCTGGATCTTGAGACTTCATTTGCTAAGTGTCATTCCAAGTGTTGTTAACTGGCAGATACTGGCTGTATGTGCTCGCCCTGCAGCTGTTTTGTAAACGGTGAGCATCATTGCTGCAATTAAAACATATGCTTTGGATTTTACATTTTGGCTTTGGCTATCATTGACCATCTTCAACTTCCATGCAAGAAGACCTTTCACCATAAAGGATCTGCACTGCTTTAACCTCGGCGAAGATTTGCCAAAGGACTAAATGGTGGTGATTAAAATACAGTCTTTGGTGTAATTGGGACAGTGGAGCTGCACCAAACTAGTAAGTATGTACAAGCTTTGGTTGTGCATGTAGTGGAGGAAAGGAACAAAGCATCCCCTGTGACTCTAAGACCAATTCCCAAACAGCACTAAAAGAGATGGACTTCCAAGAGCACAATCTCAGACTTGCAGATTGCCTTTTTGGTGCTGAAAGTCATTGATGGCATAAAGCATAACACAGCCCAGAGCATGAGATGGGCATTTCTCAGCAGTTTGGCATCCTTGTGCTTGAAATTAATCCAAAATGGCTCAGCTACTCAGTCTTTTCAGGTTAAAAGTGTTCTTAAGTGGCTTTGCTAGAGTTGCAGTGCTTGCCTCTGGAAGTTAGCAACAAGAGCACATGCTTGGGACCCCTCACTCCCTATGCAGCAATCTGCAGTTCGTGTGTGTCTGTCCACTCGCTGACACACGTTGTTCATGGAGGAGTTCTCACTGAACACATGTTTTCAGAGTTGATGAGAATCTAATTTGTCCTGCTGTAAGAGGATTCGGTCTAATCATTAGGGTGGGGGTCAGAGTTAGGAAACCTGATTGATTCCCCTGCACCTTCCTAGATCTGTCATTTACTAACTCTGTGACCTTGTTCAAGATATACCAGAATCTTGTGACACCCATTGTCATCGGCTGGAGCACAGCCTGCCATCTTCAGAAGTTTCTAGGAAGCTTAGAGACATGGGAAGTGATTGCTGCAGTGTGTGGCCACTAAATGTGTGGAATGTTGCCCCTTTGTAGTGCTGGCGCCAGATACTGAGCTGTGCAAAACCAGGAGCAAAACTTGAAAATATCAGCAGCTGACTCCCTGTGCAGCTCTTTGCTAAAGCACTGTGTTTGCCTCTCAGAGAGATTGTAGTTTGTAGAAGGGCAGGAGATCTTCGTGTGCATTGGACTATACAACTGCAGAGAATCTGAGTGAAGCTCCAGAGAAGAAACTGTGAATAAACAGGAGGATGTACAGGATGTTATCCAGGCTGCAAATATCTGACCAAATTCATGCTTTCCAAAGAAAGGCACAAGGAGCAGAGATGGAAGCATTTGCCATTTTCAAAACAGCTTGGCAGTCCCCCAGGACGGCAGACAGGCTTCACTGGAGGGTCTGTTCTTCTGCTGACACAAGAGATGGATGTACATACAAGTCCCATTAGCATCGAAGGGAGGTGCCTGCTAAACTTTCCCACGCGCTAGCGGAGGAAAAGGCTTCTAAAGGTGTCTCACGAGGTAACAGAAGGCTGTGGCTGCACATGTTGCCTTTCTTTAATATCTGCCTGTGATACAGCTGTACACTTACATCACTTGGATGTATCTACTTGACATCTTGCTGTCTGTCACAAAGAGGCACTTTGGAGCCATGCAGCATGCTTGCCCATTATCCTCAGTGCAAGTCTATAAATATACAACTTGTGTGTAACCTGTTTGCATACTGATTCTCTGGGTCCCAGGTCAATCTGGTGTTGATTCCAAGGACTACAGTCCCCTTTGATTCCTATTTTTTATTGAATGTTCATCAGCATGAACATGGTGGGGTTTTTTTTCCTTTTGTGGCTGTTTTTCTGTCTTTTGTAGCAAGCATTAAAGTTTATTTTGGGCTAAGGAAAGTTATGCCCTTTGTGACAATATGTTGTGGAGCTTTATTTAATCCTGTGGGGTATTTGGGTGCATTTTGTTGGGGGAGGGATAGAAGGAGTAAAAGAAAAAGCTGTAGAAATAGTGGAACTGGAGATCTAGACTCCTAGAAGGTGGCAATCTGTTAATTAGTGTTCTTGGGAAAACCTGTCTGTGATGAAAATAAAGCCCCATCGTTAAAACGCAGTGCATTTTCCTTTTCTGCCCCTGAATGTTGTTAACAATGTTGCACTCTGGTTAAGTAAAAATCTAAAACTGCAGTGAAGTGTTAGTAATCGGTTCCTGAGCAGATTCCCTAATGCTATTCACTTTTCCCTGCTAATCTTCCTGTGTGAGTTATAACAATGAAGCACCAAATGAGAAGGAAATGTCAGGTTATGTTTCAGGGCCAGCCTCCTGCCCACCCTCCATCTGTGCTGATGTCAGTGCTTATTGGAACATATGCTGCCTGTTGCTCACTGACCATCTGTTAGCTGAGCTGATGAAGTGTTCCCGTTGCTGGGACAACCCGGCCCTTGATTGCCAGTGGCACCGCAAACATTTTCCGCTCAGGTTTCACTTTTATCTGTGCTCTGGAATGGCAGCTCCGGCGTGGTAGGGGTTACCGCATCCCTGCATTTTCCCTCGAGCTGGGCGGGGTGCTCAGTCAAAATTCAAGGTGGAAGTTTTGGGGCAAACCGCTAAAAGGCTGCAGCAGAGCTAATGTGCCTGTGAATTAACTGTTAGCATTACAGCTCGGACACAGAGGCAGGCATGCTTTCCTTTTGTGGGAGCCCAGGGTTGAGGGAGCATGTCTGGTAGTGCTTAGAAAGTTTTTGTGCTGAGGCTGTGACGGGCATCATGCAGAAACACCCATAGCCCTGAAGACATGCAAGGCTACAGAGGGATTTTTGGAGCCAAGAAAAAGGCAAGGGATGGGCTACTTTCCCCTTGGTTAAGAGTCACTCGTTCTGAGACTTCTGTGTGTTGTACTTGTGCCTGACAGCCACAAATATTTTGGACATAACTGAATCCAAATGTAACAATTTTTTTATGGTGTGGGCCTCAGTTTAAGCTGTTGCAGTGATAAAACCATTTGCCCGCACACAGCCTTTTAGCAGCTCTGTCTGGTGAGCTTTCCCCCTCTTAAAAATGTCTACAAACATTAATCAATCCTCATGACAAACCTGTGGGGCTGGCAGGTGGTATTCCCACTTTACAGAGGGAGAAGCAAGTGTGAGAGCTGGCACGAGACGTGCGGCATGCCCACCTCCCAGCCTCGCCTGCTGAGATCACTAGACCAGATTGCCCTTTATTACACACCAAGAGCCCCAGCTCTGCCGTGGTGCCAAGAGGAGCTGCATTCCAGACACGAGGGCTGAGAAGACTCTGTCTTGTAGTTCCTTCCATCTTATTAGTGAAGGGAATAGAGCAGCATCTGATAAATGAACACTGTTGGTGAAGCTGACCACTACAGATAGGGTGATATGTGACAGCCATTAGGATACAGAAAGTCTGGATGCTTGGGAACGTTAAACGCTCTGAGGATGTGAAATGTCTTGGTCTGTCACTTTCTGTGTTGGTATTCCTTAGTGTTTTCCTCAGTGACCCTGGGGTTCTGGTTCCTGGATGACAGCAGTCACTTACTTGATCCCTCAACCCCAACTTTGGAACTGAAGACTCCTGTCATCTTTCCATTTTTCTCACTTGCCTTCTCCCCAGCCTTGCCTCTTTCAAGTTTTCTGAAAATCTTTTCTCAGCTGTGTTTTCCCTTTGCAGTCCCTAGCTTGCAAAAGCAAACTTTCCAGCCTTTCATCCAGCCTATCCTTTCTGTTTCCTACCTCAATCCAGTCGTTCCTGTAGCCCGGCCAGTCAGCTGTACTCTGGCTGGTCTTTGTACCAGCTCCCCTTACTTCTCGTGCTTCTAAAATCCTCTTTTCTTCAGTTCCTAGCACAAAAATCCTCTTCCCATTTTTGAATGCATCCTGTCAGTATCTATACCATCTTTTCATAAGGCTAAGTTGTAAGTTTTTTTCGGAAAAAAGGCTCTTTATTTTTCATCCTATGCATCAATTATTGTTTTAATTAAATGACTGAATAGTACAACAATGTTGTGTGCTCAGAGACTACATGACTCTGTGTGGTAGAGCTGGATAAGATATGATCCATTCTGACGTAATCCTAGGTGTTAATAATAATGTACAATTTCAGCAAATGTTGCTATTTCAGGATGTTCTGGCAGAACAGGCTGGTTTTACTCACCCCAGGGACAAGCACATGAACAAATTACCACAAAGCCAGCAAGGGTGGGGATTTACATTGCCTCATCTGCTTTGTGGTGAGTGCCTGAGTGTTGGGTTTTATTCTGTGGCACGTGTGAGGTAGTGCCCTGTGCTTGTGTCGAGCTGCAAGCCGGGTCTCTTACCTTGCCTTTACTGTGGGTATGATAAAAGCATTTATCTGCAGCTTATCACAATTACCACAATGGAGCCCGAGCACTATAAATTCAAACCCTCTCTTGTGGCAACTTGTTTTGTGCCAGTCTGCTTTGAAATCCACTTTGGTGTCCTTGTTTGTTGCCAGAACGGTGCAAATGTGCCAGCATGTAGATGAAAATTGCACCTATCTTTTCTCCTCTCCAAGAATGTCATAGAGCTTGGGAGTTTTGGTGTTCTTGCAGAACTAGACAACTCTGCGTTTTGAATCAAAACAACACAGAATTTAGCACTTTGCTTCAAGATTTGACAGCTTGATTTCCCCTGTGTCCAGAAATGTGAAGGAAAACTGATATCATAAGCCATTTCAAGTCCAGCCCCCATCAGGATTTGTAGTTTCCAACTGAAAGTGCTATTTTTACCCAGGACAGGACTGCACATTTTGTGCAGTTTTTAGTCCTAGATTAAATGGTGGCACTGCTTTCTACATGTACTGGGAAGATAGATTGTGCTGTGGCTTAACTGGGTGCTGTTTGAACAGTGAGAGTGGTCGATTAAAGAGCTTTGAAGCCTTGAGATGCTACTAACAAGGTAAGATGAGGCATATATGTGTACTTTACCAGAAATGTGCAATGTTTGTGCATTTCCAGGGAAGTGCAGCAGCCAAGGGTCGTGTTGAAACTCCAGATAGCGATTCCCTTGCTGCCATCATGGGTACCTATGGAATGATTACTGTCCTTATCTTAAGCAATGCTGGAGGTCCCTGGTACGGTGCCTGTTTACAGCACTGGAAGGCAAATTTTAGACATCTTATTGGAAGCACACGTACAGGGGTGTGAGGTGCACACACAGCCTCGGCCTGCAGAAAGCAGAGGGGTGGTTATAAATTGCCTGTCGGATGTTGCTTAGGCAGATGTATCAGAGCCAGTTACAGAAGCACTGCTGGGCTGCTAGGGAAGTTCATCAGCTGGGCAATGTTTACTGAGAAATACTGATTTTTGCCAGCCAATAACTTGATCTCTGCTGTGACTGGAGTGTCAGGCATTCAGAGCTCTGCTTAATCACAGCTTTAACACATTTCCTGAATCTGGATGTCTGGATCCTGTAAGAACAATAAATGCTTGGACTTCTGTGCTCTAAGGTTGGCAATGAGGGGCTGCTGTATGTGCTTTTGTGAAAAAATCCCATCCTCACCACAGTGCTGGGGGCAGGCTGCCACCAATATCAGTCGCACGAGGATTTGCTCTGCGCTGCCTGGGCTCTGGAGATCACTCTCTGCACAAATTAATTAAAAGATGCCTTAGGTAGGTGTCCAGCAGGCACAGAAGGAACCCAGCTCCGTTACTAGTCTGCAATCCCCAGTTTTCCAGCTGTCACTATGTAATACGGTCTCCCCCTCACGTAATTCCTTCCTGTAGTCCAATAGAAATCCTTTAAAGAAGAAAAAAAGAAAGAAAGAGGAACAACAAGCAAGTAATCCTGTCATACGATCTGCCCCAGTAGTTTGGGGCCTGTTTCTCTTTCAGGGGCTGTGAGCATGCTTTGAGGTGCACAATAGAGATGCCTTCTCCATTGACTGGGGAGCTCAATGAGCCAAACTGGGCAGCGGCCCCGGGAAGAGCAGCAGCAGCAGCAGTGGTGCAGCGCAGTAAAGGGCCCAACTGTTAACTGATTTAACACTCTGCCAGCTGCAGTCCCTGGGCTCTGAGAGGAGCGGCGGGCCTTTGAATATTACCTTTCAGCCAATTAGACATATGTCACTTCATAAAACCTCTCGTGTGCGCTCCCGTCGAGAGGAGGATCTGCTGGCGAGAAGGAGGGAGCTGCGTTACCTGCCGCCCTCCTGGGCCCACCGTCCCTCCCTCAGGAGGAATTTCTTCTTGTTTCTGGTATTATTTTCAGCACTGATGCAAGTGCCTGGAGAGGGGTATGAGGGGAAAAGAATGATTCTCAAAGCTCCAGGAGTTTTCCAGACAGTCTTGTAGGCTGCCTGGGAGAGTAGGCTTCTACAGTAAATGTGGATTTGGATCATTAGATTGAAATGAGACCTCTTTCATCCCCTGAACACTGACATGGTTAACATCATCATCTGACTCTGCCTGAGTTTGCCTCCCATATAAAAAAAACCCTGATCTCAAAGCAGCTTTGGATTCAGGTGAAGCAAATGAGTATGCAGATATCAGAGGACTGCAGGTGCTGAATGCAAAAGCTTAGCCTAACAATCAATTTCACTGCAAAAAAAGTCCATAAAGTTGTTACTAGTGAGCTGCAACTCAGGGAGAGCACTGGAAGCTGTCTGCTTTGCCCAAAGGAGATGCAGCAGCAGCCTGAGTACCACTGAGTCAGCCAACACAGCCAGGGTCTGCAGGGGTGGGGGGTACATGAGACATGAATGTCATGGATGCTTATTTTCAGAATCAGTGTGGAAGGAAAAAGTGTTTATCTGGGTCAAAAAAGAGATATAACACTTTTTACTTCTTCAGAATAATTGAATATTTTTATTACAGTAAGGCTGAAATTCTTATTTCAGTCATGTCAGTTTCTTTATGCTCCTTATTTTTAAATACTAAAAAATGCAATATTAAAAGACATATTAATTAATGGTAAAATATGGTGGATTATAGTAAGTTTTTAAAACAAAATATTTGTTAAAATGTCTTTGAAATAATTTGATCACAAAAGCCAGTTTAATAATACATGAATTGAAGCTAAGAAGTTGTGACAAAATTAATAGAATTATAAGGATTTTTTGCACGGCAATGTAAAAATAAAAGCATCCTGGAGATGGGGGCTCTAATGGACAGAAAGACATTTACTTTAAAATCCTGACCTAAAGTTTTCAAGCTGGCACTTGTTGCTGACACTGCTAGTGAACAGAAATGAATGAGTCAGAGCTGTGTGAAGAATGCTTGTTTTTCCCACTAGAGATGAGAGACCTTCATGGGGTTTGCACACTATCAGAGCTCAACAAGAAACTGTGTGTGGCATGCAAGAAAAGAGGGAAATAGGGGGATAGTTTTGCTTCTTTAACTTGGGAGAGAAGTGCTGGAACTAAGTTAGGCTGGTCTCTGAATGGGTGTGAGCAATTTACTCAGCTTTGGCTTCTGGTTTTTGGTTTTCTTCCTCAGTCTCTTCAATCATCTTCACAGTAGGATGTTCTCTGCTTTAAGCTTTCAGTGCTCAGTAATCTGGCAGAGGTGATTGTCAAGGGCGATGAGACAAGATGGATTTTGAGGCAATCCAAATGTGCAGGAGTAGTCTTCAGCTATTCAGTCCTTTTCACACATGAAGAAAGCCTTAGTTCAGTTTTTGAAAAAGAAACTCTCTTTTCCAAAAAACTCTTCCCTTGCAGTGTTTTGACCAGCTTCAGGCAGTGATGACAGGATTATGGAGTGGCAATATATAAGCTGAAATGAGAAGCTATTTGGAAGACCTCAGAGTTGTAGTCAGACAAATAATTTAAGCCAGCATAAATTGTCAGTATTGATAAAAGCAGTTGATCCACATTTCCTCTGCTTCTGACTGCTTGTTCTCACCACTGTGCTCTTCTCTCCCTTTCACAGTACTTTTACTAGCCTGGTGGTGAACTGGAGCAGATTCAGCTGGAGCTGAGAGAGGACAAGGGTGTACCTGAATCTACTTTCCCCAGTCTAATTCATTGCATGACTACATAAGCCCGTGTTTCAGTACGCAGGACAAGGTACCACCAGGATGGACAGGGACATCCAGGACACGGAGAGAGCAGGACCACTTTTTCCCTGTGTTAGCACTATCTTATTGTCTCCAATGAAGTTTATTTAATTTCTGTTTAACAAGGACAGTTTCCCATTCTTAGCAGCTGGATCACCTTTTAAAAGAAGACAGTTGAGGAGATCTTACAAAGCACAAATGTCTTGTCCAGCCAACATCTGGTGAGCCAAGGTCAAGCATTCCTCTTGCTGATGGTTCCTGTGGTCAAAATTCTTCTGAAGCTCCTTGCAGGTGTTGCTGCCTCTAGACTTTGTTTAGAGTGAAAGCTTCCTCAGTGGGATAGTTCAGTGCTGCTAAGCACATTTTTGTTGACAACCTTTACTTTATCCGAGTACATAGTCCTTAGGTAAAAAAGGGACTCTGAACACAAGTAGGGAACTGATAATTTTAAATATACCATAATAAACAACATTATATTTTCCCCCTGTGGAATTACATCAGATATTTGCTTCACAGGTCTTGTATAACACGATTATTCTCTTTTTTTATCTTTCTCTGCCAAATCTTCACTGAAGTGGTCTTGCAAACTGTTCCTTTTCACCATCAGTCTTTTACTTGGTGCAGCTTGGAACTTGCATATCTCTGTGCATGTGAATCCATTACTAATACATAAGCATTCATCAATTTGGCAGGAATGGACATTACACATCTGTAATTCATAAGCTTCAAGACAGTTTTGGGTGATGATGATTCAGGCATCCACTGAACATCCAAATTCCCTTTGGCATCAGTTGTCCAGCCATAACTTGCTGGATCCAGTGGAGTGGGTTCACATTGCAGGAATCATCTCCAAATTCCTGCTTAATGGTTTGCATGCAGTTCATGCTGGAATAAGCAATCTTTGCATGGGGGAAGCTGGCTGGAGTCGATTTCATCCCTTTTGGCAGGGAAGGATTGATAATGGCATCAGTTGTTGCACTTTTAGGGACAAACAGATGGCATGTGAATTCTTGTAATTTCTGAAAGAAGCCTGATGAAAGCTCCCAGGGTTGTCCAAACACTGAGAAGTTATATTGATAATGGCATTTTCTTTACATGAGTTCTAGGGCTCCCCATTTTCCTTTGTCTGAAAAAAACACCAACAGCACTGCATCCCCAGAAGACGTGCAGGCCAATCAGTGCCCTGCATGCGTCAGTCCCGGGGGAGCTCGCTATTATATTACTGTCAGTGAGGGATGCTTTGTGTCTGTTTTCTGACTTTCTCATGCATTAGCCAAGATCTATGATTCTGCTGGGTTTTGCCCATTGTTTGAGCGTGCAGTATAACACGCATCTTCCTTCTTTGAGAATTCCTGTTTTCTTGTGGTGGTCTCTGATTAGGAAGAAAGAGAGGATCACAGTGGAATTGAGATGTACTTTACTGTCATGATTTACACACACACATGTCCCATCTTTAAAGAAAGAATTTCATGAGGTTTGACTTGCTGATGGGACAAGAGAAAAATTTGTCTCTAATTTGGATTTCATGTCCTGCAGTTGTGTCCTTGAAATATTTGCGGGTAGTGGATCCTCTTGGATTTCTCAGTACCTTTTGTTGTTATTGTCTGGTAAATGCTTAACAATGTTTTAACTTTATGACTTTCTGCACCTTTGTATAGTTCAAATGAGCAGAGATGCCTTGTTAACACCACTCAGCCTTTGGACAAGTCTTTGTTGATAACACAGACAGATGGG
Organism: Oreocharis arfaki; assembly: GCA_013398015.1. NCBI lineage: Eukaryota > Metazoa > Chordata > Aves > Passeriformes > Paramythiidae > Oreocharis > Oreocharis arfaki. The sequence continues at coordinate 46,977 of VZRR01008009.1, read as the reverse complement.
ATAGTGATGGTTTCAGGGGGGCTTTGGTGGATTGCTTTTTTTTTTCCCATCTGACTAAATAAACTAAGTCTTAGTCAAAGAGGTTTATCCGTTGCTCTGTTCTTGCTGATGGGCTTAAGTCTTCCTTCTATCCTGTTAGCATTGTATGAAGAAGCCATGTGCGTTCGACTTAATTCAGTTCTGAGGACTGAAAAGGTCACAGCTCACTCTCACTGCGTACTTTGATGTCTGCTGTCCTCTGTAAAACTGCTCCACGCAGCACCACTTGGATGCCTATTGATTTTTACTTGGTTGCTTTCAGCTCTGTGTTCAGCACTAAATTATCTTTGGCAAGCATATCCATCAACAAGTTGTCTAGATACGTGATTTGTTTTCCCTTTGTCACCCTGGCTGATACATACTTGGTGTCTCCTTCAAACCTGGTCCTTTGGGCCCCGAAGGTTTTGTTTCTCAGCTGAACTATTATTTATTGGTTTCTATTTTTTCTCTTTCAATAGAACCACTCTTGTTTTGAGATAAAAGTTGTTATCATATCTGGATTGACAAAGATACTTCGTGAAAAATGCAAAGATCACTTGGTATGCAAAAGGGTGTTTTCCTGTGAAATATTCAAAATTTGGATTATCCATTTGGTATTTTTCAGTGCTGTTGTTTTGGTTGCCTTTGCTTGAAAGTAAAATAGCAACATCACCAGAAATTAGTGAACTCTTGCAGCCACAGTTTCTCTATTGAAAATGGCAAGGATCCTGGTTCTTTGCAATGTTCCTTACTTGTGCATCAGCACATGGTGTATCACATTGTGCAGGCAATTGCTCGTCCTCTGTCTTGTCCAGTATTTGAGCTGAGGGGAATATTTTGGCGGGCTGTGGGTTTTAAGTTTTGTACTTCTTTTCTTTTTGAAGACAAATTCATACTATTTGGATCCTGGTTTTTTGTTTTTCTAGAAGTGTCTCCCTTGGCAGCCATTGCTGCTTTAACCCTTTGACCCAATGACACTCCAAAAGTTCTGGTTTTGGCCATGGTTTTTCATACTTTTCATGATCCTGAATATGTGATGCTTCACTTTTTTCAAGCCTCAGGCAGCATCCTGAAGCTTATTCACTTCAAGCCTCAGGCAGCATCCTGAAGCAGAATCTGGATGCAGATTTAGGCAGCTTTCAGAAGAGTATTTTCAAATGAACAGTCAAATGTGACTTTAGCTTAGAGCTTGGCGTTCCAAAATTGTGTGAAGTGTATGCACTTTCTGTGTTGTTTCAGAAACATTGACTCCTCCTCTCTCCGCTGCTTACTTTGACTGTTGTAACAAATTTGCAATAAAAGATGTGTATAGGAGGCAGCAGCAAAGTTCACCATCATGTAAACACAAATAGAATGAGCGCACGTATAGTGAAAACTGACATCGTGGCGTTCAGTTTTCATTTATTGGGCTGCCATCTAGGAAAAGCTAACCAGATTGACAGCAGTAATTTGTCATCAAACTGCTAAAACACACAGATAAGTTCTGTAACATCAGCCAAACCAAAGAGATCATGAAAAGTCTGATGATTCATATAAAAATAAAATATAATAAATCCATCGTAACTCAAAATTTGGCCCTTTGAATTATACCACTTAATTGCCAGAGGCATTGATTAAGAAAAGTGCTCTATTTCCACCTCAGAGAACACTCAAACAGGAATAGGAGGAAGAATACAGATATTCTTTACACTATCCCTGACTTCCCTTAACCACACAGAGCAGAGGGTGTGAAATTTTAGCAAAAAGGCAGTATTTGACAGCTCAATAAGATACAACAGCAAAGTAATGTGAAGATGGATTTCCACCAGAACAAATTGCTTTCATTCAATGCTTTGCTTTATTCAACTCACATAAATTTCTGATATTACTATTATTTTTCTGTGTCCCCTTTAGAACCAGATAGACGACTCCCCTGTTACTGGATTTTCATACATATATATTCTTGAAAACTGAAACCTTTCCATTAATTCTTTACTGTCTCTGTAATAAAAAGTGACTAGGCAGATCTGGACCAGAAAATTGTTGAAATGGGTACGTTCCTGGGAAGCATTTAATCTTTAACAAAACAACATATTTGGCAAAAATTTATGTCATTAAAAATGCCCTTATTAGACCCAGAGAGCAGTATTTGGTAGTGCCACAAATGAAATAAATATTACCCTCAGAAAGCAACATCCTGTGCAGAACATTGTTAATACAGCTCTCCCACTCGCCTTTCTTTGATCACCTGCATTTGGATGGTAGGTTTAACAAGTGGACAAACACACAAGACTAAATAATCTGATTAATAAGGTGGATTGACTGCCTGTATAATGCTTTGTATTTATACTTTGGTTTGGAGGTTTTAAAAGGCCCATGATGAGCAAGGCAGGGAAACTTGAGAATCATCCACCTAGGAAAATTAGCTAAAAATTTAAGGCAAAAAATTCATGGCAATTCCTCCAGAGGACCTGGAGGAGCATGATTTCTGCAGGATTTCTCCTTTGTGTTTGTATACTCTGATGTGTAATAAAATGTTGGCTCTAGTCAAGGGTTTTCCCCATCACTGAGAAATTTGTAATGTCTCCTATACAGATTCCCTGCACCTAGTAATAAGTTTTAGCATTTGTTAGAGGCTTGTCTTCAATGAGGCCTCAAACAGGACCACCTTCGTCAACCCAAGTGTATTTACATAAGACTTGTAGGAATTTAATAACTTGTAGTATAATTTCAACTTCCATCAAACCTGGTGGAGAGTGGCCACTTAGCTTGAAGGCCGTTAAGAGAGTTGAGTGTACATAAAGATGAGCAAATATGCAGCAAAATTATTGAAAAAGCCTTTTTTCTTTTCTTGTAAACTTGGCTTAAAATTGTTGTTAAACATCAGGCTCTTATCTCTGTGCAGTAATATTCCATCCTCCTAGTGCTTTTGTTGCAGTTGTGAATCCTTGATGCTTTGGGCAATTTCTTATCTGCTGATGTGTCCATTAGGAATCTGATGTGAAGGTCACTTTTTCTAACAGCTTATTTCCTTTGAAAATTTAGGCAGGTACAATAACATAGACATAGGTCTCCAAATGTGAGGTTTTGTTCTATTTCGAACATGCTCCGCATGCTTGAAACCGTTGGTCATCCTTGACTTTTTTTTTTCCCCATGCCTTGGAAAACCTGAGAGTCAAACACAGGTACGATATCTGTCTTAGAGCAGAACAATTAAGGTAATTAGCCAAAGCAACCACTCAGTCTATGCAAAGCAGAGCTGAGGAAAATAGGAGGAATTTCTCACCATGAAAGAAGTAATTGAAGTTACCTCCATACTCAGTAACTGCTGTCAACTTGAGAATTTAGCCACATGCAAACCAAAAAGAACAATGCCCAAGCAAAAGGAAAAGGGAAAACAAGGCATTTAAGAGTGTCCCAGATGAAGATCCCACTACAGGAACTTTTGACACTCCAGCCCAAAGCTTAAGAGACTGCCCTGAATTAGATGTGTCAGAAAGCAGAGCTAACAAAAGCTACTGCACCAAGCAGGCTGAGCCATGCTCCCCGGAGGCCTCACTGTCCATCAGAAATTAGTCACTGGGACAGAGGAGGTGAAAGAAAGGGAGCCCTGCAAGTCGAGTGAGCAACATGGGCAGGAGGTGTCCCTCAGGATTGCTGCAATAGCCCCCATTCAGAGCAGGGCTATGAGGTAACTGCTGGCAATAGGGTGTGTGACAATATTTGAGATCTGATCTGCCACAAAAAAATAGAGATGTTACTGAAATAAATCATCTGAGGTGCTTGGAGATGATGGAATAAATGTCAAAATTGTTTGGCTGTAGAGAAGCACTATGGCAGGAGCGAAGAGTAACATTTTGCACTTGTCTTTTTTCAGCCCTTTGTTCCCTCAATATTTCCATTGTGGCAGCATTTGGACCACAGTGGGACTTGTTGGTGCCACTCATACTCGTCCCTTTCATGGCAACCCGTGGCTGGTGAGACATGGGTGTGATGGCTCTCTTGCCCCACAGCTGCTGCAGCTCAGGGAACACTTGGAGCAGGGTGTGCTCCAAGTCATTGCTGAGGCTGAGAAATGGTGGAGACACTGCTTTACATTTACAGTTCAAGCTCAAGACACTCCTGGAGAATTCCTTGCAGACAGTGTCCAGTAATACTACTTGTAAACATACTGCCACCTGAGCTCATAAGAAGAAATATGGAAATGGTTTAGAGACGTACATTTTCTGAAAACTCCAACTCTTGGGTCCTGAGGCTGTGTATTGGGAGTACTGTGTGTTGCTGATTCATCAATGTGTTCTGTGCAGGGACATCTGTGCAGGGAGGCTGGGGCAGGGCTCCTGCTAGCAGGGCTTGGCAAAATGTGTAACTCAGCAGATGAGTGTTGTTCTGTTCAACGGGATCTGTTCTGAAGAGCACTTTGTGTCACTCCTCTCATGCACACCACCGTGCACCAACACTCAGGAGCAGATGCCTCTTGTCATTAACCAGCTACTGGTTTTCTAACCCTTCCCTTCATCTGAGTGTCAGATTTTTCACTTGCAAATACCTCCAGAGCAAGCCTTCTCATCCAGAGGAAGCAGAAGGAAATTGCCCTCCTTAATGAGCATGGGCTAAAAGAGGAGGAATGCTTCCTGTCTTCTACGAACACAGTTCGGGTCCGTCATAGATACTGTTTGATGTGCCTGAACTTCTCCTTCAAACAGACTGTAAAGCCAGGGTCCTGACTCTTTCTTCTGTTGCTTTTCACAGCTGGCAAGTGCCAACTTGCACATTGCAGCTAAATTCCGGCCAAATTTGTAGTAACTGAACTTCTCCATCTTATTCACATGGTTTCAGTTCTCTTTTGCAGGTGTTGCCCTGAACTGTTGGGTAGCACTTCATAGGCTAAACTCCTTCCTTGTGCCACACTTGTCAAGGGCAGCCTCATTTCAGCAAAGTTTGTTTTGCACAGCATTACCTGTAGGCTGAATCCAATGGGGTTCTTGCTCCAGCTGGCACTTCCCTTGCTTTCCATAGAAATGTTGTAAAGAGAAGGTTAAAGTAAGGACCGCAAAATGCCTCCAACCCTAGGTCTAAAGACAAGCAGACTCTAGTGCCAGTGTTGAACTTAATTCCTTCTCTTCAGCCCTGAGAGACTGAAAATGCTGCTCTGTCACCAGCCAGCTGCAGCCATGTGGTCTGAGTCTGTGAGTCCCTCACATAAAGCAGTGCTGTGGAATTCACAGAGTTAAAATAGCCTGTGTATGGATGTTGTCATCATTGTATGGTGTCTTCAGTAGGCTAATAGAAAGGCTGGTGGGAAAAATCTTGGTGTTTATTTTTTGTTGTTGTTTTTGTTGTTTTTAATGACCAATAGGTCAGCTTTTTAAAAAAAAAGAAAGTTTGACAGGCTTAAGTAAAAGCTCAAAAAGATTGTGGAAGCAGAGGCACTTCTGAGAACTCCAAGTGTGAAGCTGTAAAGTCTTCATATGCTAAAAAAAGGGATCTTTAACACTTCGGCATTTGTCCTTTATTCGGCTACCTTGTGTTGTTGCAAATCCAGTAAGAGCTGAAAACAGGCAGCCTCTTCACAGTGCCTTTTTTTTTGGCTGTTTAATAAACATACACTAGATACAAATTTAGCCAATAAAAGGTTCATGTAGTATGTATGTATGTATAATACATGCACAAAAGGGCTATTCAAAATGCATAGCAACCACTCGGCAGGGTTTAATTTTCCTTAACAGTTTTCCATTTTCCTTTAAATTTGAGATGGGAGTGGGGGGTAGCAATCAGAATCCTTGGCATAAATAGGATAATAATAAGGAAGTTCCTGGTATTGTTGATGTAACAGTTCTTAGCAAAGCATACAACTGAATTCAGATAAAAGAAAGTTTCTGCTTAAAAGGGAATGCATGAATGAAAAATGTGAAAAGTTATTGGAAATTCCTCACAGCTGTAAAACACTGTTGTGTTAATCATATGAGAAATTAAGAACTAGCTGATATTTTTATAATGCATTTCTTAGTTTGGCTGACACTTTTAAAAAATAAATTTTAAACACTATTAGCATTCTGTATGATAGCTCACATAAATTATGTCAGCCAAACAGTACAGCAGGTTACATCATTGCCTTCTGTGACATTTATGAAGCCAGCATCTGCTGTGCACGATGGGTTGGCTTTTTCCAAAGCCTATCTAAGGGGTTTACAGCTGGCTTTCCAAATATATGCCCTGCCATGTCCTTAAAGTGACACACACAAAAACACACACCCCCCATCATTGGCAGGTTTCGATTTTCATCCACTTTTCTCACTTAGTGGAACCTGTTGGAGGGTCAGGTCTTGTGTGTCCCGGCAGGGAAGACCCAAGTGTTAAACAGATGTTTCTGTTACAATAACGCCTGGATGCCCAGATTGAGGCTGTAATTCCATTTTAGCACAAGTGAAGAAGTAGAAGCTTTTAGTAGTTGTTTGTAGCACAGTGCAAGGGTTGAGACTGCTGAGTGCTGTAAAACCTGAAGGATACAGAGGCAGGGGTTATTTTTAGGTTTTTGATGCCTAATTATTATAAAGATAAGATTTTTTTTGTTTGGTTTTTTTTGGAAGAATCTAACCTTCTGAGTGTCACTATAAACTGGTAGCTAGCTGCCTTCAGACTCTGAATGGCCTGGGGGCTGGGCTCTTCTTGGGCACCTAAACAATCTAGTTTTTGCATTGAGCTGGGGGAAAGGCTGGGAATGTGCCTGCAGGGTTTTGTGAATGCAAGGAAGATACAGTTTTAAAGAACCTGGGATCTAAAAAGATGCAAAGTAGGGAGTGGTGATAGAATAGCATCAGTTCTGACAGCCTCAACAGAACACTGTGCAAGTCACACTGCCTGGTTTATCTTTACCTGTTAGCTTTTTTGGGTTGTTTTTCTTTCTGTATTGAACAGCAGAAGTCTCCTGTGACGTATTAGTGAAATTGGTGGAAGAAGCTCATCATCTTCCCTTTGCTTCTTTATCTTCCTCTGCTACAAAAATAACATTTTCTGTCTGGATTGGGAGAACAGTCTTGTGATATATGTGGGTGCAGATACACGCATGCTTGCATATGTGCATACCTGCTTGTGTGTGTGTGTGTCTGCACACATGTATGCATATGAAGCATTCCACCCTTAAGTCCAGAAATCAAACAAAGCCTAAGACCCCTGCTGTGCACCAAATCCTCTTGCAGTTCTGATACATGCATAGTGCAGGCAGTACTTCTTCCTCAGAAAGGTTTTCTGTGCCTCTCCGTTTATCTGGTTTTCTGAGAAGCAAGGAGAGGTGGAAATCACGTTACTGAGAGGCATCCCAGTTCTCTCACCTGACGGAAGGAATCAGCTTCAGATTCCGCTGCAAAACCCACATGCAAAACGCGAAGCTGCTACTTTGCCCTTTTATTTTACCCTTAAGCACTTCAGTGGCTTGAGATACCTTTCTCTGGGGCAGCAGCTCTTCTTGCAAAAATCCAGTCATTTCATCAAAGCCCCAGACTCTGGAGAACATGGGCTGTGCCATCACAGGGCTGCTTTTCAAGGAGGCATCTGTGCTTAGCATATGGCAACTATTTATTATAGCTGTTGCATTGAGAAACAACAATTCCCATGATAATTGTTTCTCGTATATCAAGATGCTTCAATCTCTGTTTCCCACAACATTCTGCTTGTCTGGTATGTGTGTGCCAATGTCACCACAGTCCTAGCAGACAGTTGTCTACATTTTGTCATTACTGAGGGTAAACAGACATGACTTGAGTGGGAAGGAGAGTGGGGGAAGTGGACTGCTAATTTAGTCTGTCTTTAGTGCTGCACTGTGAAAGCAGCACTGAATGATTTGCGGGCAATATTTACAAATCTCCCCTCCCTCAATACATCCATCCCTTTTCTTCAAGCACACATTGTTTAAGGGCATTAATGCTTATTATTTGCCAGCCTGCAGTACAGACAATGCTTGGTTTTGCAAGGGGATGGGGTGACTTTTTCACCTCCCCAATCATCTACTGCTCTCTTCATTATTCCAGAAGAAGCACTCCTGTGTCCTCCTGAAAATGCATAGCATGTATGGACATTTACACGTGTAGCATACACTTTCAGCACTACATGCAATATACACCTTTTCTCCTTTTGCACACAGTAATCACATAAATACCTTTCATATGCTAGATGTCAAAATCCCTAAACACATACATTAATTACAAGAAAGAAAGAAAGAGAGAGAGAGAAAGAGAGAAAAAAAGAAAAAAGAAAAAAGAAAGAAAGACTGAGAAAGAGAGAGAAGAAGAGAGGAAGAGAGAAAGAGAAAGAAAGAGAGAAAAAAAGAGAAAGAGAGAAAGAAAGAAAGAAAATGAAAGAAGGAAAGAAGGAAAGAAAGAAGGAAGGAAAGAAAGAAAGAAAGAAAATAAAGAAAGAAAGGAAGAAAGAGAAAAACACACTCTAAGGCAGCCTCCCAAAGGCTTGTCACCAGCAAGACCTCAGCTTTTGCTGCCTGACCTGGCTGTGATGTTCTCTTATGGGCTTTGAGTCTTGGAGAAAATTACAGGGACATATTTTGAAACAGCAGCAGTTCAGCATCTAGTCTCTTTGTTTGCATAAATCGGTGAAACTCCATAGACTTTCAGCATCAATGTCTTAGCCCATGCCAGGTGAGATTTGGATCCACGGCATATGATAATGTTTGCTTTTTTCCATTCTTTTTTGATTTGTATGGTTGCTTGGGGAAGACAAAGGACAGGATGCACCTTTTGTGTGTTAATGAAATTGTGTTATACCTGGAGATTGGTGAGCAAAATCAGCATCTGAGAGTTCTGTGCAACAGATAAACATTGCACTCATTTCCTCAGCTAGCCAGAGCCACTCCTGAGAAGCTGTAAGCACTTAATATCATGACTTAATTTCTATAAATGGAATTCAGGATTTAAATTATACAAAAAGATGTAAATTTGATGCAGCAATCCAGACTTAGCTAGGAAGGATGTTGACTCATAATGTTTGAACACAGGTCACACTATATCAAAACTCAAGCATAACCCAGATTTGATTTCAGATCATTCTGTGAGTACTGAAGCAAAAAGAAGAGTCTAATAACTTTTGAGAAATTAGGGTCTGTTCAAAACACAGCATTGATCCCTTTTGGAGGTCCCAAGCTCTTCATATCACGTTGAGCAATACTCAGCATTTGTGAATCTGACTCTTGTTCTTTTGTGTAGCACTGATGTGTTCACATTGACCGCAAGACATTCACATGCACTGTGTTATTTGTAAGTTCCTCCGATTGTAACCAACTTCAGTGCTTTTATGTTAAAACCTGAGATGAAACAATTTTGGTTATCACACAAGGTGGTGCAGCTCTTTCTGAAGTTACATGACTCTGCTGCTTTATACCCTGCTAACTGGGTCCTGTATCTGCATCTAAAAGTCTGACTTCATAATGCTGCTTTATTTTTGGCTTTGTGCAAGCTGTTTCTAGTTGAATCAATAGTAAAACTGCTCCTTAAGGCAGATAAATATGTAATTAGTAGAAATAATGGAGCAGTAGTCAGTCAGCTGCAAAACTGATGCTTCATCTAAATGTGTGTAAGGCACTTTATTTAGTTGGCATGTTGCTAGCATCTATTAAGTTAAATTATGAGAAGTGTTCTGAAGCCTTTCACACAGAATGTGAAGCCTTTCATTCCTTATTTACATGTGTGAATATATATGCATGGAGATTCCAACCCATGAATTAACTCCAGAGGAAAACAAACCACCAGATAAACACAAAGCCTGGGGATGTGTTTGGGTTTACTGTTTTTTCCCTTTAGAAAGCAAAGAAACATCCTTACAGAATTTTCTGATTAATTTATTCAAAGAACTTAATTGATGTATCACAACACAGTGCTATCATTTACATGGCATTAAAAAATGGAATTGCTTAGTTCATCACACTGACAGCAGCCAGCTGAGAGACTAACATGAAGTCAACCTTTGGTGGTCATTTTTTTTCATTTGAAACGTGCTTGTGTTTAAATCTGACCTCTCACTACTGAGTGTTCTAAATACTGAAATGCTGTGCAGTGGTTTATTAACACCAGTTAACACTGGTAACGATGGATGGATGGATGGATGGATGGATGGATGGATGGATGGATGGATGATACATAGATAAATAGATAGATGGATAGATAGATAGATAGATAGTTCCAGATCCTGNTAGATAAATAGATAGATGGATAGATAGAGAGATAGATAGTTCCAGATCCTCTTGGAACAGTTTTTAACTTATCCCACCTGATTCTTCAGGGTTTGGATCTGGGGACCTGGATACCTCTACAGGCCACTAAGCAGTGTACAGTGCGGCACAGCTGAGGCACGACCGAGACCTGCGAAGTGTCAACTCTCAAACAATGGATGTCTCTACCCTGCAGCTCAAGGCTCTCTACCAGCAGCACTGCCAGGAACTGCAAGGGAGATAAGGGGTGAGAGGAGAACAGATGAGTGAGAAGAGAGTCTCTCCATGTACCAGGGTGTTTTACCAGTAGAGTAAGAATTGCTGCCAAAAAAATGACAGATCTTTGGTTTTTCATCTCCCTACAAGCACTAAATACCTTGTCACACTGCCTCATAAAGATCTTAAAGATGATTTTAATACTTGAAACTTCCTCTTTCTTCAAAGAACAACAAGACTTTGAGACAGATGTGTGGGAATTCACTCAGCCAAGCACTGCAATTTCAGTTTGTCTGCAACGATCTGCAAACCACAGACTCTGAAATGAGCAAGGGGTTATGTGAATGTTCCTTGTAAGTATTTATTTTTATTTTCTCTAGCAGAAGCTGTCAAATAAAGCATCTCCTGCCCTTCAGAGCTTTTGCAGTCTGTGCAGAGCTTCTGCAAGCCAGGGCTTTGTTTAGTACACTTAATTATAGTTTGCTTATTATGACAGTGGAAAATACAATATGGTTTGACTCTGGGAATTAAATTTTGCTGCGTTCTATTCTTGGTTACCATCAGTTGCTTCCTAGTATTGGCAAAGATGCGCATGAAATCTGGGCATGTCTGGAGCAGGAAAGGTTAGTAGATTTAACAAGGAGGCATTAAAAGTTGATTTAATAGAGCAGTAGCTTGGACTTTAGTGTGTAGCATAATTTCAGCATTGCTCCAGGGTAAGTATTCAATTTTGACTCTTTTCTTTTTCCATTCCAGACTAAATGAAACAGATGCCTCTCAATACTCATCTTTGATAAACATATTCTGAGAATCCTCCATCCAATTGTAAGTGATTACAAGGCTGAAGATGCAGTCTGTAACTGAGAAAACAGATGTGGTGATAATTATGCCTGTGCCCTGCATATCAAACATTAACTATTGCTGCTGGGAAAAAAGGGGCTGAAATCAAAACAAAGTGGGATTTGCTGCACCAGATCAGACCGTCAGTTCAGTTTGCCTGACACTAACTTCAGATGCGGGCTGAGCCTGATAATTTGTCAGGAAATCAGGAACGCTTCTTTATAACATTGCAAAGAGTGTATAATGCTTCTTTGGTTCACTATCAGTTGTTTGCACATGATTCTTCCTAGTCAGGCACGGAACTCTGAGCATCTTGAGTCTAATTATAATTATTTGAGTGTTTTATATCGACAACCTCAATTTTCCATACAGTTTTACTACCCCCAAAAGCAGTAGCCAGCTGTGCTCTGTCTTCAGTTATATGGGAATTGAAATGCCTTGATAGGAAGTTTGAGGTTGGATCACTGAAAATAACTTTTGCCTGTGGCTGTTGCGGAAAATTCCATGTGGATGTGCAAGCTTATCATCTGATCTTCCAAGATGCTGGTGAGATTAGCACCAGCCAGAGTGACCAGGCTGCGTGCAAGATCTCAGCCTGGGCTGGAAGGCCTAGCCCTTCAGTAAAAGTCACTGCAGCTGTTTCTGGTTGCTCTTGTTTTGCTGTCACATAGCTGAAGATGATTCAATTTGAAGATATAAGCGTCCAATAAGTAGTCTGCAATATGAATTTATCTCTTCTGCTATTTTTTTTCTGGTTCTTTTTAAAAGGGTTTCGGTTCTGAAAATGTGAAGCTCATCTCTGAGGCTGACAAAGGTATTTTGCCCAGATTCTCATCAACTAACTGGAGGCATTTAACTTAGGATACGTAAGGGCACTCATCCAGCACTGTCTGAAAGCTGCAGATCCAAACTGGTAGTCTGTCTTTCTTCACTTGCCAGTCCAGGACAGACCAGGCATTTTCAGAAGGCAGATCAGCCCCTCCTAAACTAGGTGGGAGAATATTCTCCTGCAGGAGCCTGGCTGTGCCTGTTTTGTTTCTGACTGTAAAGGGAGCCTGCAATGCTGACACAAGCTAGAAGCCTGGTGGTGGCCTGGTTCCCTGAGGTTTGTTACTCCAGTCAGCCTCATGGTTCCTTTGCTTCTGCACAAGCTAGGGGAAAGCCAGTCTCTTGCAGAGGTTATTCAGTTCACTTGAGACCTGAATCTCTTCTTGGGAAGTGCTGCTTTTCCTTTGACTATTAGAAATGGGCAGCTCAGATAGCACTGGGATGAAACCAAAAACCAGATTGTTTTCCTAATGTCTTATACCAGAGTAGAGGGAGAGAGGACTTTTTGCAGAACCTCAGAGCTCTGTTGGTTCTCTGGAAATCTCTCTCTGGGACCTGTTGCTCTACCAAATAAGGAAGAATAAGTGTTACCATCTATGGGACAAAAAATGCCATACCAAAAGCTTTGGACTTCACTTCATGAAGTGAAAATACATGTTATATTGATTAGAAAATACTCTGCTGTGACGTGAACACAGACACTCATGACTATACCTTTAATTAAATGGCCTGCTTTTGTTTTAAAAGCTAAATATAATTAAAAATTGTAACTTGTCAACACATTGCTCCATAGAAGTGGCCTTGCTCATGCTAGTCCTGGTCACATTAACACAAGTTAAAAACATGTGTCACTGTCTTCTGACATACAGATGAATGTGGTAGTCTCTTTCAGTTGTCCAGATTGGTTGGTCAATAAGATCAAGCTACTGTGCTAGGCTTATCACTTCAGTTCCTCCTCAGCTGGTCAGGCTTTGGACAGAAGCACACTCATGGGATGGACTCACTGACCTGGAGTAAAGGCATGACCCTGTAACACAAGGTAGCCAGAGGCTGGTAGTTAAAACAGGAAACTAATGCAAACTGCTTGTCACTGACAGGCAGGTAAACCTTCGAAATTGGGTGAACTCACCTGTGCGAATTGTGTGAGAAATAAGGCCATGCTTTCTGTTTAACTGCTTTAATCTCCTTCAGGGCACAGCAATTTATCATGCTACCAAAGTCATGCTCCCAAAGCCCTTCTCAAGTACAGAAGAATGGGCTGAAGTTCCATGGCTGAGGATCCTTGGGACACAAGTGCTCAGGTCAGGAAAATCTCATGGACTATCTGGGTATGAAATACGCCTGTCTACAGCATGTTCTGATTATTATTTGGCTGTTGTTCCATGCATGTCAAATGTCATACTTACAGGATGGTCTCCCAAGAGATATTGCGGGGGCAGACAAGGCTTGTTTTTTGGCAAAACTCTCCCAAAGTTGGGTAAAATGTTTAGAAATGTCACATATGTGGACTCATGCAGGAGAAAGGTGTGATATGTTAATGTGGAAAACCGTGTGTCCTGCTCTTGTTATAGACAGAAGACATGGGAATCCATAACAATAAGAATAATCCATAACAAAAAGAATAATCCATAACAATAAAGGGCTTGGATATAGCAAAGATGTGCACATGTTTGAACACAGGGTTCCACCCTGGGAGAGACAATGAGAGAGAAGAACTATCGGAAGCTGAAGGCAGCTCACAGGACACAGCCAAGGGCAGGTTGGGCTGGTTCAGAGCACAAGGCCTTTCCTATGCATTCTCCTGCACCTCGAGCTGAGCAGCAGCAGGAGCAGCCACGGCTTTGGCTCAGAAGCAATCACCGTGCTAGCCTTTCATTAGTGTCTAATTAGCATGCCTTGTGCTCTCTCAAGAGCACCAGATCAGTGCTCACAGGTTTTGCTAGGCAGAGGATAACTTTCACTACCTGACCAGATTTGCTGATCTCCTGGTAGGTACCTGACTCCTTGCACATCTCTGTGGCCAGATTGTATCAGGCTGCTGAGCATTTCCAGCCACAAACAAGAATGATCTTGTTTGATTCTGAAAGCCGTGACTTGGGTGAAATACCATTGCTCTTTTCTGATCCATCTTCTGCTGACATCAGTTTTATGTCTGAATTCTTTCCAAGCACAGTCAGAAGAACAAGCTGCAGGTTTAAGCTCACCATGGGCAGTGAATTCCCTCTCGCATCTTAAAAGCCTTTTGCGTTTCCACAACTCTGTAACATCTTGTAGGTCTCAAGAGGCGGAATTACAAGTTGTAAATTTCTTTACCCGTCCCTCCTTTCACACTTGTATGAGTGAAAAATAAAATGCTGCCAGCATTTTATTTTTGCAGCAGGGCCATCCCTCTGCCTCTGAATGAACATTTGTGTGAGGGCTCTCATTCTTGCCAAGGTGTTAGGATAACATTCTCATGCTGATTCCCCTGTCCTCCTTCAGCACCCCAGTGCTGGAGGTCTATTTCCGAGGCTTTGAAATGGCCATGCTCTCACCTCATCCCATACACATGGAAATTAGATCACCAGAAAGAAGGAGCTAGTAAATCCCGTGGGGAACCAACAGGGCAGGTTAGGAAATTATGACCTTCAGTGTATTGATGGTTGGGTGAAGAGCTCCACATGGACAAAGAGGCTGCAAGCAAAACAGAGGAGGCCAGGTTGCCCAGGGCGTGGAGGCACTGCTGAAGGGCTTGGGCCTCTTTTCCTTCAAACTCCACTGCCCATTTCACCGCTGTTTCAGCAAAAGCTAGAGCTTTTAACTGTTTGCTTATTGTTATGAGCAAAGGACAGAGGTTTTCTTATCATTAGCAGCTGTCTGTGCAAGGGTTTGGATGTAACATGACCCAAACTGTGCTGAGAATCAACAGGGAAAGTACTGTCATCATCCTTGTTTCAACACATGCACACTCTGGGTTCCCTGAAGAGGACACCAGGTTCTCAGGCTGCTTTTCATTTGGCTTAAACATTAGATGTTAATACCTTTGTGTACCTTATAAATCCTGGTGAAGATCAGCATTTCTCTCTTCAGTGCAACAGGGGTGTGTTAAAACCCACCAGGATTTACACACATGTGGGCCTCTCTTAAGAAGCTCAGCTGTAAAAATAATTCTCATCACACATTACAAAGTTGACTGTGGTGTTAAACACAGCAGACATTTGGTGAAGCGTACGCCTGGACAGGACCAAGTAGTTGTTAAGCATACTAAGAAACAGTTCTCTCATTCAAACAGAGGCTACCAAAATGGTTTTTGAATAAGAACTCACTGAGTTTTCTTCCCCCTTTCATCTTGTCAGGAAATCTCTGTGAACTTCCCTCCTCTCCATTTGCTTTCCTTCCCCTTCGTCTGCTGTCATTTACCAGCTGGGCTATTTTCTTCAAAGTACCCTCTAAATGTCACAACCACTGAACAACCACAGCAAATAATGGAAATGCCCTGGTAACCCTTCCCAGAGCTCTTATATGCCAATGCTGAATAATTTGACCTGCTCTCATTCTTGTTTTCATTCTTAGGAACATATTTCACAGTAGTGGCAGAGGAAAGAGAATGGGTTTAAGATTTTGTTCCCTTTTCTCTTGGTTCTCTTTTGATGTAAGACAAACTCTACCAAGACGAACTAGAAAAACCCTACAGCCCAAACCAGACACCTCTCAGATGTGCCAGATGATGCAGCATGAGGAGCATTTCCATTTTGAGTGCTGTTCTGCATGCTTCACCATGTACCCCTAATTATAAGAAAATTACTTAAAAGTCCTCAGGGACCTCTAAAAAGAATAATCCATAACAATAAAGGGCTTGGATATAGCAAAGATGTGCACATGTTTGAACACAGGGTTCCACCCTGGGAGAGACAATATGTGATACAGGAGTTCAGGCAGAAATCCAACTCTTACTTAAGTTTTTAAAAATCAAGAGTTTTTCAAAGAGCCATGAGAACTGCTCTTTTGCTGATTCTTTCTAATGCATCAAAAGACACTTGCTGGAAAGGCCCACGCTAACAGGCATTTAACCATGATAAAATATGTTAAGATACCCTACTTGACTGATCTTGGAATTTCTGTATAATTTCATTCAGTGTTGGTAAAGGTTCTCATCTCTCAAATTACTTATTTCTATCTGTTTATTTGATAACTTTGAATTTCATGCTATTTTGTATTCAAGGTGTGCCTGAAGCAGTGTCCTCAAACCAGCTCTTACCCCAGATGAGAAAACAAATATTGAATGCAGGATTTAAGCTTTGAAGATAATCTTATTGCAGCCTCAACCAGATCTCTGGATCTAATCTAGATAAGGGCTTTGGTCCCTGCCCCCTTTCTCTCTTACAGGGTCAGGGCAATACTGAATGTATTGTCTTTCTCATTATAGTTTCCCCTCCTTCCCTCCAGGCCTTTCACTGTACATAATTTGTCTTCCCCTAAGCAAGCCACAGGGACCTTATCTCCCTTTACCAGAGAGACACTTCAAACCTAATCTGAGTTACTCACTCTGTTTTACAGATCAGGAGTGAGCAGAGGTGTCCTCTTCGGCTCTCAGAGGTGTGGGTTTAGCCACACACTTACCTGTTCACACGTAAGTTCCCCCTGAGCTGCTTCCCATCTGCATCAAACAAAACAGTAGCACTGAGTGCAACCAAGCCAAAGTCTAGGGTCCGATGCCCTCCATCTCTCATCTCTCAGGATTGTGGTGAGGGCAATCAGGGCACTTGTGGCGCTGGTATGACATGTTCCCGTCTGGCCTTGTGGCAGAGCACATTCCTGTTTTGAGTTTGACCTTGGGAGAATTGCTTAACCTGTCCTCTGTGTCTTTATTTCCCAACTTTAAATCCAAGCTGATATGTTGCTGCCTTCTTTGCTGGACAGCATGAGCAAATTAATCAACCTCTCAGAGAAACTTGGAGACTACAGTGACATAAATAGAGCTGGCCAGGAACCTCTTCTCAAACCCTTCAACTTTATTGCACATCAAGATAAAACAATCTTTCAAAGGCTATTTAGTGGATTGGTAATTGAAACAAATACGTACATGCAACAAACATCATTTTGACAGTAAGTGTGTTCCTATGGGATGTGGATTCATATTCAAATTGCCTTTGACTCCAAAGAGGGCCTTGAACCTGGGGCTTTCCTTTCCTGGAAAACTTCAGAATTATGGCACATAATAAAAGGTGGTTGTGTTAGAAAAAAAAAAATCTGACTGGATCTGAACATAGTAAGAATAGGAAATTTTAAATATGGACCAACACTTATAGAGAAAGCAAGGCACAAGGGNAAAAAAAAAAAAAAGAAAGAGAACACAAAAAGGCCTGCATATCTATCACCAAATGTGTCTTTTCCAAAGCACGTGAAAAAAAAAAGCATCATGGAGAGTGCAACACAGCAGGCTAGGTGCAGATTGAATGCATAAACCTGTCCTCAAAGCACTGAGTAGTGAGGTGTGAAACAAATTTAAAGAAAGGAGAGCTATGTCAGCAGCAGCATCAAAACGTAGAGACTAACACAGCCTTGTTTAAGAGAAATTAGAGGCAGGGAGAGAGGGAGGGAGAAAGTGTTGATACACTATAAGATTATCACACATTTCTAAAGAGGTCTGAAAGAACTGACTTCCTGCTGGGGGGTACCTCTCATATTGGTGTGAACAAGCATCTCACTATCACCTGCAAAGGCTTTAAGTGCAAGTGGCAACACTTCAGTATTCACAGCCTGCCTTAGAAAATCCAGGGGAAGCAAAAAGAAAGATGAAAACCATGCAAGTCAAAAGGGTGTTGCTCCCATTGTTCTCCTTGCTGCTTGGTTAACTGGGAATCCCTTTGAGCAACAGAGGGGTCACATCTGTCCAGATGTGCTGTGCCTGCATCAGAGGGCAGGGCACTGTGGAAGCAGCCCCACACAAACACCTTTCATAATAATAATACAATGAAATCACCCTTCTTGGCAGGACCAAGCTCTCACAAAAGCATGTTTTTAGCAGAATGTATGCCTGCAAGAACACCACCTGTGGAAGACGGCTGTTACCCTGTGATATGGCAGCACAGCCCCTTTTACAGAAAAGGCAGGACTGAAACCACTCAGGACTGTCATGAACTTTGTGGACTCCTGAGACTGAGTCTGAGTCGCCAAAGATAAGAATGGGGGCACATAGACCCTCTCCAGTTAGGGCCTTGGCCATGACTGCCGCACCCCTGGCCACGAGCTCCTGTTGGCTTGAGGACTGAACGTGCTGCTAAGTACGTGAAAAGCTGAAGGTGAAGGAAGCCACTCGTAGCTGTGACAGAAGGGAGCGTGAGCTTCACAGTATAAAAGCAAAGGACAGGCCAGGCACCAAAAACTGAGGGGAAAGGAAAATTAGCCTGAGTTCTTGACACCAGGTAAAACAGTTGATCAATGGGGTCACTGGAGGACTGTGCTGAACTCGAGAATGATGTTAGCCATGTCCTGTGTTTTGCTGCGTGTGTTTCACACCTTGTAGACAGTGCAACACCACAGAGCTCTCCCAAAGAGAGCCTTGCCTTCCAAGGGGCAACTCTGCTATCTCCAGCAGGAAGGAATAGGCTGCCAGTCTGGCCCTGCTATTGTACTGTGTAACGAGAATCTGGAATAAGCAGAGCTAATCAAAGTCCTTTATTTAGGTGATACAATACGAGTAACAAAGCCTGACTTATTTTCCAGGAAGGGATGTGTGAGAGGGTTTCTTTTGGGGAGTATGCTCTCAGTGTATGCTTGCCTAGTTTTAATATTTATTTCTGGTTTGGATAACCACATTCATGTGATTGTATAAAAAGGGCACAAGTAATGATGAGAACTAACTTTGTGATCCACAGCCCTACAATATCCTACAGCCATTTTCCTCAACAAAAAATCTGTTCATGTTCTTGATTCTTCTTGGTAGACAAGATGTTGTCTATAACCACCACAAAAAAACAATCAAGCAAACTTTAAATGTTTTACTTTTCATTCTTATTTACTCCTCCCCAGCAGCCCATTTCTCTTTTGAAACAGTGATATAATGTGTCTGGCAGACACTTACTAAAAAGCTGTTTGAGCTTGCCCCTGCATTTCAAGAAAAAGTTATTTTCCCCCTTTTAATGAAAATTCACTTTTTTGATCCTCCCTTATTCATTTTTTTTGAGGCCTTCCACCTCTGTTAACTGTGGGAAAGGCTCCACTTTGCCAGGGTACAGCATGCATTGTAAAAGTAATTCAATTTTACACCATAGCAATGACATGATCAAGGGAACTTTGGGCAGGCTTTGTGACCAAGAGCATTTAACAAGTATGTGAAAAGCTTCCAAAGAGCCCTCGTGAAAGAAAGAAAGGTTATAACAATAGGAGAGGCAGTTTGATAGTGGTAAATTAAGAGTCATAGGAGTGACTCTAATCAGGTTAAGCTTTAAAGAAAGAGAAGCACCTTTATATCTCTTGGGTAGGGGCCTGAGTGCATTAAGAACTGTTGAATTTGTGTTGGAAAGCACACAAATCCCTGTGGCATTCATCACTTGCTCCTCCTTGGGCTGAAGAATTCAATTCTGCAAGGAAAAAGACTTTCCAGGCAAAATAAGCAAAACTGCAGAATCGGACTCAGTACCTTGGAAAAAGAATATTGAGTTGTTAGTGGTGTTTTAGTCAATATCTAGACCTCTTTAGGAGTTGTTATCTTCCATTTTGTTCCCTGTGGAAATATTCTGGCAGTGACAGTGCAAGCATGAGGACAGTCTGGTGCACTAAAATAATGATGAACCATTCACACACGTTACTAGTTTTTAGGATCTGTGGAGCCTGAGCCAGATGCTGCCCTGGGCTATTCCCCAGTGAAGTGCATCATGTACCACATGCAAGTGACAAATATTTATGTATACAGTGTGTATTCATAAGCACATTAGGTACAATGGTTCTGGGCATATCATTAAAACTTGGGGTTGGTAAAGAATGTGTATAGAGACGCACACTTTAGTGGAGAATCCAGCTATCTAAATAAATAACACAGCTACAAACAATCTAGTTGTTAGAGTTAGTTTTGTTGCTTCTCACATATGGCTTATTCAACAACTTCTATATATCTGCTACTGTGAAAAATGCTCAGAATTTATTTTGCCCAGGAAAAAGTTTATAACCAGTCTTTGTTAGGAAAAAAAAAAAAAAGAAATGAGAAAGTTGGGGCTGCCTCAATTTTGCAATCGACAGGGACACCTACAGGAAGAGAAAATTAACACATTGGCATATTGGGTGTTTTCGGCTTTATTTGTTCACAGCTTGAGCCTATTACCTAATAGAGACACAAGAAAATGGCCCATCTGTTTGCAGTGGGCAAATGTGTGAGTAGTACTCTCTGGGGCTGCGTGGGAGAAGGGCTGCTTTTCAAGGACGTATTTACTTTACTCTCTGTTTTCTCAACGGTGTATATAACTCAATACTAAAAGGCTAATTTGTTTAAGAAAACCAAACCTGACTTCTTCAGTTAATTGCTTACAGAAAAGCCGTAGGTATTGCTTGGATTCTGTGTGCTTTGCTGAGTGCACTGGAGTGGCCTCCACTATGCGGCCAGGGAGGATGCCTAAAAGCCAGCTCGATGGCAGCAAAGCACTCATTGTTCCTGTCCTGCTTGCTCCGGTGGGGCTGCAGCTCTTGGAAAAGATCGAGGATGTGTAAGGAGTGGGAGAGAGATGAAAGTGTGTCTATCAAGGAATGGGGATGAGGCAGCTGGGAGGGAGAGTCTGCTCAGGGGCACGTGGGATTTGGGATATGATTAATGCTTTGGCAAAATGTTAACGAGAACAGGATCTGGCAACTGAGAGGAAATGCCTATGTGTTCTCTTGCAACCAGCCTCGAGCCGGAGTAGGAGCTTATGCTCGTGCCAAAGTGAATCCAAGCATTTGCATGTACATGAGTGGAAACAGGCTGGAATAGAAAACATGGAATTTGGAGACCCACATCCTGCTGGACCCATTCCTCCAGTGGGAGCTGGGTCTGCTTTGTAGCTCCTTTTATCAAAGAGAGACAGAAGAGAGTTTTGGTAAACAGCAACACTCTCTCCAAACAATGTCAGCAGTCACTGCATCTTCTCCCCAGCATCTTTTCCACTCATGCTTTTAAAACAAATTCTAAAACTCCTCCAGTCAAAACCACTGATGCCAGAGGTAGCCTTTACTTCTCTCTAGTCTGCAGGGGCAGAACTGCTTGAAGGTATTAGCTATGCTAAGCCTCTTAAATAACTATTAAACACATAAAACTCTTAAATGCACGCAAATCCTGTGTAGCAAATGGCAAACAATAAGGAAAAGCTGATCAACCATTATACAGCAATTTAATCTATGCAATTTGCATAATTTTGCCCAACAGAAGGAGGTTCAGCAGAAGTCCTTTCTGGAGAGAGGCAGAAATGCTGTACCAAACAGGTAAACAACCAGGAATGAGGATTTTGCAAGTTCTTGGCAAATTCTTGGCATGTGGACAAAGGGAGTGTGATATAATTGCAAGGGATGTGATGCAGATGAACCAGAGGAGACAAAAGACAAGTTGAGAGCATGAAAAAAAAGTCATTTTGCAATCAAATTAGGGAATTTAGAACAAAGGTTGAACATGTACCTTTAACTCAGTCCCTCTGTATCATTGCAGTAGACTTAGGTGTTGGCATCCTGTACCCAAGCTATGGCATTCATAACTCCTACAGACGAACTGCAGCTACCTGCAACATTTGTGTGTGTGCAGCACCTTCGTGTTTGGAGAGATCAAAGACTTGCGAGAATGCTGCTTCACTGATGGCCACGAGGCAAATGAGCCACCAGTACCAGGACTCAGGACCAGCACACAATACAGCCTGTGCCTCCTCTGGGGCTCCTACAGAAAAAGTTTTCTTTGGTCTACAGTTTGCAAAGTGGGCTTATATTTCTGGTAATATGCCTAGCACATTGTGGACTCCCTAACACTAATCTAAACTTGCATATTTAGTATGCAGATATTTCAGAGACAGGAGCTGTGCAACTTACTTGTGAGTAAATAAGTGGAGGCTGCATGTCACTGCAGAGCCACCTGCTTAGGGTCAGTCCCTGCACCCCATGAATTTACACTAGGAGCTCATTAACAACTTAGTGCTGGGCTGCAAAGCAACCTTTTTTTTTTTTTTCAGGAATATCCACTATTATGTTCCCAGCAATCTGGTGGCCATCAATGCTTCACTGATAAACTGGAAATCTTCACCTTCTTCTATCCTCACCTCTCAAATGACCCATGAAAGAGTCTTGGAGATCAAAGAAATCTTCTTCCATCCTTACCCTTCGGACAGAAAAACTGATGGGATTTAGCACCCATGTGGGAATATGAGCATGGGTAACTGGGGAGTGGTAGGGGTGGAAAATGATTGGGGGAGGTGATGATGGAAGAGCCCAGAAGATGAATTACCTGGGGAGGAGGTGCATACTGAATTGTGGTCTCCATAGCAAGTGTGAGAGGACAGAAGAGAAATGACTTCCTCTGCCTCAAATAAAGATCAAGGAGTATTTGCATTCAAAGGGGCTGGGTTGTGCACATACCTCTTTGGTCCCCTTCTTTTAACTGGAAATCCTCACTAATTAATTGCTCTGCAAATTCTGCTTCAGCATATCATATAACTGAAGGGCTCACTTGTTTCTCCAGTACTGACTGCATGTGTTCCTTTGCCCTTGCATTTTGCTCTCCAAAGCCAAATGAAAAGTATAAAGGAGTTAGGTGAGAAGATTAGGAGATTCTATGAGATTTTTAAAAGATCCTTCAATTCCAACATGTTAAAGTATAGGCCTATGTGCTATAGACAACCAAACAAAATGTCCAGTAATCTGTTGTTATTCTTATTTTTTTTCCCCCAGCAATTTTAGGTTTTATCTTGAATTCACTTAGTAAACTCAGCAACTTGTGGGCTTTTCACAGCACCTTAGGCAGACTGAAGTGGAACTGATGAATAATCAGTGATGCAACAGCTGTTATCCAGAGATAACAGAGGACTTCAGGCTGCAGATGTGCATGGGGTCAAGGGAGACAATGTTGTGCATGAAAAAGTCGTACAATGGAGTTCTGTGTATTTTCTTCAGATTTCAAGAACAAAGAAGCAACGACCTTTTGTCTGCTGCTGTCATTCCCTGCTTCACCATTAAGGTAGTTTTCTTTTCTTTTTTTTTTTCCTTAATGGGAGGTATTTTGAAATAGACCCCTGTCAATCATGCCCTGAAAAAGATGAGCCCATCCATGAGCAGAAGCCTTTAAAAAAGTTTAAAAATACTGTATGTCAAAACATGTGGCAGAAAGGTTAACATAGGACTTTGGATACATGCGATTTGGATATATTTATTTCAAAGACAGGTTCTTTTTTAATCACTAAGTATGCCAAGTTTTAGAGGAAAAAATAAAAATCAAGAAAACAAGAATTGCATTCAGTAAAGATCTTTCCAGCCTCCAACAGTGGTCAAGAGAACTGTATAAGAACGGGCAAAGGGAGACAATTCTTTCTGTGTATCCTGTTATCTGGCATTCTGTGACTTAAGAATTAATGAGTTCATGTTGTATCCATATCTTTGTGTTGAATTGCATTTATAGACCATTCTTGTCTAGCTCTGTTTCCTTGTGTTTATGATCGATACTATACAGGAAGAGATTCATCCCCTGTTTGTTTTGACCTTGCTGTCTCGTCGTTTCAGGTGAAGCCCGTCAATATTTTTGTTGTGAGAAGTGGTGAAAAGCTTTTCCCTTGTTGCCTCTCTGTATGTGTCATAATGTTACACGTCACTGTTGTTGCTCGGAGTCTGTCTGCTTAGTCCCCCCTTTCTCAAAAATCACCTCTGCTTTAAGCACCTTTGTGCAGTATTTCACCTAGCTTCCAGTGCAGCTGGGCTAGGAAGCACGGGGCAAGTGCTGGGCTGTGCCGTCGTCCTCCGGAACGTGCCGAGCTTGCCTGAGCCACGAGCAGTCCCCGGCGATCCGCACGGGAGCAGGCAGCTCCTCCCAGCCCCTCCTGCAGGAGTGCCAAACCTCCGAAACCCTGCCGTGCCAGGTGGAAGCACGCGAGGACGAATTTGTGTAATGCTGTGCCACGGGGACAGCTTGCCAGGAAAGGCAGCGCACGCCGCCTGAGGCTGGGCATAAACCTCTGTCTTCCTGCTGTCGGGAAGGGGTGCAGCTGCGAGGACAGGAGCCCCGGAGCAGAGCCGTGTGCCAGCTGCGTGCCCGGGAGCCGGGCGTGCTGCCGCCTGCGAACGCCGCAGCCCCAACCTCTCCCTGCAGCTGGCCGCAGGCTGCACCACGCGTTTGGCTGCCAGTCCCTGTCCCACATCCCTGCCGCCCTGCCACGGAGCAATTATTTGTTTCTCACCTGAGAGCCTTAATGAAGTAATTACGTTCTAATTGTTGGGTTTGTTGTTTTTTTTTTAAGGAAGGTGAGTGCTCACAGATCATGTCCCCAGCTAGGCGGGGGTGCACTCATCCTCTGTGGAGCGCCCAGCATATTGAGGAGCCGCAGTTGTGTTGGGCTTAGTTGAGAAAAGCAACTGAGAGCACACAGCAACTGTGTTCCCAGCCCAGCTTATTTTTTATGGTTCCCATCCCCAACAGAGGACAATGGCTTCTGTTGCTCTTGCAGTCCATGGGAAGCTAGTGTTTGACAGTACACTCCCAACACTTCAGTTTTGTTTTCCTGTTTGGTTTTCATTTCACTGTTGTTAGGATTTTAGCTCTTTTTTGTTGTTGTTTTGGTTTTTTAAGTTGCTTTCTCCCCTCCTCCACATTTCATTCTTTTGGTATAGGACTGCCACTCACCAGCTGTTCACAATTCCTTCACCCCTTCTGTTTTTCAGTACCGCACTACCACGAGACTCAAAGGACATTTTATTCCTTGCAGGAGGCTTCCCACGCCCACTGAATACATTTAATAAAAATACTTTTCTCTCTCTTTCCTATTTTGGAGAAAATTTAAAATACCTCTACTTCTCACAAAATTCAGATTTACCAATCTATCATCCTCAAACTGCCTGAGTTTGAGTTCTTGAGTGGTTTTAGATCCTAGAATTACTTATTTTTTCTCTCTCTTTGATAGAACAAGCTCATCCACAAAGCGAGTACTCAGTAAGTACTTTTCAACAAAATTTTGCTCATCACCTCATAAATCTGATCTCCAGTTCCCTGCCCTTTCCATTTTGCTTTGTGTAATAGGATTTTTTTTTTCCTAGGCTGAAACTTGCCCAAAAATCAGCACATTCACACATATCAGCAACAGGTATCCAAAAGAGGAAAACTGGGGTGACATTGTGAAGAAATCAGTTACAGCAGAGTTGTCTGCTGAAGGAAGGAGAAGAGCTATCTCTGGGTGATGTGCAAAGCAGGGCAACTCCCGCTGTTGCTAATGGGAGAAGAGGCTGCTGAACTCCTCTCAGGAATGTACTGTTTCAATTTCTAATTGAGTTATTTGTTCACTTGTTAAGAACTCATCTCCTAGGGCAGTGACTCTCAAAGACAATAATATTCGCTGCATGCAGCCACCAGGGAATTCCTTGCAGCCACAAGAAAAAATTTGCTCTGATTGTTCAGTTGTTTTGGTTTTAGCCGTCAAAACTGTGGCCACCATCAATTTATTGTGATCACATGTCACAGCTGTTTGTCTGAGGGTTGCTTGTTAGTCCTATCTCTCTTTTAGGCTCTTGGAGCAGGACTGCCCAAGATGCAGTCTAATGGACCATGTCAACTCATCTGCAGAGCCATCCCAACACATCATGTGCATTCTATCACACACTGGCACTGCCTCTCTAGTGCTTTGAGAAGAAGCATGGATGGACTGCAGGGTGCTCCGCAGCTCCAGAGGAAATGGGGACCCATCACACCAACAAATCATATTTGCTCTCAGAGCAGGTGTCTGTCAGTCTCCACTTGCAGGCGACCAGTGCCACCTTCTGTCTAGGTTCCCTGTCCCTGGCTTGTGTGTACCAGGTCCATCGTTTGCCTGTGGAGCAACCTCACAGGCATCTTAACAACCCCAAAGCCTGTTTTTCTAAGGAAACAGCAATGCCAGACTGTGTGCAAAAAAGACCCAAATCCAAGGATCTCTCACCACCGGATTGACTTGGGCCTAAACCCCTTCAAAAAAAGATCCTACTAATGAGATGTCTTCTCTTTCATTGCTGATAAACAACAATAAAATTAAACACATCAAACAAACATATTTTCCAAATACAAAGTTGCAAAATTTCACAAAAAATATGCACATTATTTTTATTAGTTTTACTACTTTCCTTTCTTGTTTTTTCCTTTGGTCCTTATCCAGCTTCTAGAGGAGCCAATGCACAAGGAGTAGCAGGAGCATGTTTCTGTGAAGGAAGCTAAAGGGTAACATCTTCCCTGTTTTACTGCACAATGTACTATACGGTTCCCTTACCATAACTGTTCCTCACATTAAACAGTTTTGTGTCCTGTAAATGTTCAGCTTTGTATTATTTTTTTATTATTTACCAGCATGACATCAAGCCATGTGTTTTAACAGCCTCTCTCTAAAGTCCAGCTCTATAGAAGCATTTGCTTGCATGGCTTAACATAGGACTTGCATGTGACCTGCCAAAAATAACCCAAAAGAACAAAAGGAACTCTAGTACTTTGGCTTTAAGGAAAAACATTGACTATGGACAAATATTAGTAATATCTTAACAGTGAGATAAGAAGGTATTGATTTGCTGCTGTATGAGAACTGCTCACAAAAGGAAAATAGGGGACCTCTGATGTTCCTGACATGATGGAGCAGTTGGTTGGAAACACTTCTTACAAAAAACTGCAGCCCAGGTGAAGTGAGGCCTCCAGGAAAGGCTTCAGCTGAGCTGAGTAAATGCTGATGAGGGAAAGTCAACAACAACCTGGGTAGGCCAGAAACAGCAGTGGGAAATAGGCTCTGATTCTGTGTTTGGGGCTCTTCTCAGGAGGAAGCTGGATGAGACTCCCTGTAGAGGAGGTGAAGGCTCAGGACCAATGAAACTTGGATAAGGAGATGCCAAAGGCTGGCGCCTGAATTACTGTGTTTTAGGAGGAGAGTTTTACCTTTCTGGTAATGTGAACCCTTTCAGTATTTGGGCAGATAGTCCAGGTGTATGTGCATGATCTGTGTAGGATGTGCAGGGAGCTGGATGTGCTCTCCCTGCACAGACCTGCAGTGCAGCATGCAGGCTATGTCTGCTGCTGCTTGAACCTCAGTTTGTCCTCTCCATGAGTGCTGGGGAGTCTCCAGGGCACCAGGTGTGGTGAATGTATCCAGGTCTGCAGCACCTGCAGTGGCCAGTAGAGCTTACTGTCCTGCCTGTGGGTTATGAAATGCTCACAATACACCTGAGAAAATCCTCCAAGAAAGAGAGGTGCTGCATCTGTGGCAGATGCCCTTGTCTTCTGGTGTTGAGGAAGCATGCTGCCAGGACCAGGCTGCTGTACCTGTCTCCAGCTGGTGACAGAGCCCCTATTCTGCTGCCTCTGGTTCCTCTCAGGTAGGTGGTACATGTCTGTAAAATACACAGGTGGCTTAAGTCCCTCAAAGTCTTACTTACTCCTCCTTGTTGTGTAGAGGCTGAATTCAAGAGATCCAGGAAGTTACCTGTTCCCAGATGGGATTTTGAGCCCAGACCCTCCCTATGGTAAGCAAGGCAGCCCTTCTTTCTCCTTCACTCTCTCAAGCAAAACAAAAAGCAGGGATTACTCTTTTTTACAGGTAATGTCTGTTAAAACAGCCAGCCCAGTTGTGTCTGGCACTGTAAATAAGGCTAAGGAAATTTAGAACCTTCTAAGATGAGGCAGCAGCTAAGCATATGTTTTGTTTTGTTTTTTTTTTCCAAATCATTACGTTGTTTTTATTTTTTTAATAAAGGGGTCAATTTTCTCTAAGTCAAAATCTCTTTCAGTTCACATCCCTCCCGACCCCAAACAGAATGTAATCAAATGAAGCTGGCTCAAAATACCTTTGTGATGCTTCTTCCTAAAATGCCAGTAAGAACCCATGCCTTCTATGGCAAATCACTTTTAAGGCTGAGACATATATCTGTTTCGTGGGATGTGTGGGCTAGTATTTGATGGATGCATGCATCCCAGGCCACAGAACTGCAACTTCAGAATCTTCAACTAAACAAGTCCACCTTTATCCAGAACAGCTTCTGCTTTCAGCAGTGAAGGCAGCTTAGATACTGTAAAACTGCTGAAGAAATCTCGTAACCTAGAAGGTTTTTTTTCCTAATAAAACTTCAGTTCAAAAATGCACCAAGCCAACAGCAGCATAAGGGCACAGAGCAGTAGCATGTCAATGCAAAACAGGGCATTCTCAGCTGTGACATGATCTCCTCTCTTTCAGAAAGGATAAAGGTTTCTGGCGTTTTAAGCCCAAATCTGATTTTGCTAGATCTGTTTTATCTTGAATTCACTGCTTTGCACCTATTTCTAGCACATATATGACACCCTGATTAGAAGAGACAGCTGTGCTGGAGAAACCAATAATCAAAGTAACCGCGTACACTGGCTAACACCAGGCACAAGGGAGGGGCATGGCAGCTTGTTTCTGAGCTTATCCTAAATCCTTTGCTCCCCAAGAAGCACCAAGGGCTTGTGGTCAAATCTGGGCTTCCTCCAGGTGAGGAGGGCACTGGGGTGTGGGGCCAGCTCTGCCAGCTCCCCAGAGTTTGCCTGCACAAGCAGAAGGGCTGCAGTGAGCCTGCCCTTTCACACAAGGGAGGGAGCTGGGGGGGTGCAGCCTCCGTGGTTGTCAATCCATAGCTGTGAGACAATATTTTATGCTTCTCTGGCAGATTTGATATGATCAGCTTTGTTTTCCAGCACTGCTGTGGAGATTTGTCATCAACTTCTTCATTGCATCATCACTCTGTCCTCCTCCCCTCCCTGCCCTCTGCCCCCTTATTGGTGCCCCTCCACCTTCCCCCTGCTTGATCGCACTCAACAAGACATTCTGAATTTTCCATATCTACTTTTTTTTTTCTTTTCCCCCTCTTTTGTCTTCTGGTAACAGCGTTTGGCATTTCCCGGACAGCCCGTACTCCATAAGGCCTCAGTGTCTGAATACGAGGACGGCTTGAACGTTGCCTGCTGAGACTGAAGAAGAACTTGAGTTAAAATAATCCTCTCTTTTGTTCCGCTTGGGTTGCTTTTTGTTTGCCTGACAGATGTTCGGCCCCTGTGCGTGTGCAAGGAGCGGCTCCTTCGCCGGGCCCTCTGATCCGCCAGCTTATTGATTTCTGCCTATCTGTGCGGCTTGTCTCCAGCCCTTACAGATGCGAGGGCTGGGGCGGCAGCTCCTCTCCTTCACACACAAATAGGGCAATCCTCTATTGTGAGGGGGCCAGCAGAGGAAAGCGAGCCTCACTCCCTCGTGAGCCATTGTGACAAATTCGGGTGCGTTTTGGGGGGCAGAGGGGAGATGGGTGTGAAGCACCGAGGCTGTGTTCTGACAGCTTGTGACGCTACCACACAGGTGCCTGAGTAAACGGGAAGGAAGCGGCTGCGGGCAGGAAGGCCTCCGAGCTTTACACTGTGTCTGTGTGTTATCTCAAGTTCGTATTTCAGTCATTTTACTAAGGATCAAAGTTGTGGCCAGGGAAAATCTTGAAAATCGCAGTTTTGCTCTGTTCCTGCTAAATGGCATTGCTGTTTACTGCTCACTGTTTCACTGACTGGAGTAACCATGAAGTCACTGCCTGCAAGACCTCCATCTTGCAGTTAATGGTCTTGTAAGCCACGTGTAATGCTTTTCTTCTGTCTTGCTTTTTTTTGTTTGTTTTGTTTTTGCTTGATTTTCTGCCTCCTGAGTAGTGTGTCAGGGCACTCTGCAACAGAAGCACGCTGCGGACCTGCATCCACATTTTGGCATACAGTTGCAGGCTCACTTTGCTGCTGACAGCAGTTTGGCTTTTGTTTAACTCTTGACATAAGTCTGCAGAGGTCTGACCTGTCAGCGGCTCTAGTGCTCTGGATGGAGTGTGGAAAAGGAGGCAGTTGTTGTGCAGCACTCAGCTGTCCCCCCTCGTTAAGCCCATGTCCCTGGAAAGCCGTCATTGTGCGTACTGCCCACCACATCCCTGTGACAGCAGCTCTTCACTGGTGTCTGTAACACACGTGCATCAAGGATGCACTCCCAAGGAACACCCCTTTCTCTGGGGCTGGGAAAAAGGCTGCAAGGGCAGCTCCAGGGTGTGTGTCTCCCACCCTGCCAACATTTTGCATCTACAGGGAGCTCGCTGTCTGTAGAGTAGCTTTTCTACTCTGTGCCAAGTTGCTCTGCCTTGTCTTCCCTCTCTCTAAAGCACATCACTTATTGCTGTGCATATCAGAATCTCCAGAGCTATGACTGCGTGGTGGCTAAGAGTGGCACATCCTTCGGCTTCATTGATACTAGCAAGCACTAAGCTGTCATTTACTGCCACAGTAGCTGGGCACCAGTTTATTGAAAACTACC
Organism: Oreocharis arfaki; assembly: GCA_013398015.1. Taxonomy (NCBI): domain Eukaryota; kingdom Metazoa; phylum Chordata; class Aves; order Passeriformes; family Paramythiidae; genus Oreocharis; species Oreocharis arfaki. The sequence continues at coordinate 16,407 of VZRR01008009.1, read as the reverse complement.
TAGTTATGTGTTAATGACCTTCTGCTTGACAGAATATTTTACCCCACAGAAACAAATACAGACACATTTCTAGTGTACAAAGTTCATCTATTCTCCTGAATTGTTGCTCTTTGCTCACAGGGGTTGGGGTAGCTCGGTTTGGACTTGTTAAGGCAAAACTCCCACTCTGACATGTTGTGGTCTGTTGGATCTTACTGAGAGGCTGTCAAGAGCTGGCAGAGATACTTCACATAGTGTCAAGTGATTTATACTAACGTGAAAAAGCAGGCAGATACTTTGCAGCCTGTGGTGGCCTGCATTGCAGCTCCAGCTATGTTATGGTTACTGGATCTGAGACTGAAACCACGGTATGGTGCCTCACAGTCCTCGGTGGACGCTTCCCACCAACAGTTTACTGAGACAGGGCTCAGTCAGAGCTGAAGGCAAAGGAGGTGACACTGTGTAATACTTCTTTGAATAATGACTAGCAGTAGGCTGAGAAGAGAAACTTGGACAGCATCCGTGGCGCAGAACGGATGTTCCACACAGTCACGTAAGCTCCTGCTGCCCGCATCCCTCTCAGTGTACTACAGCATCACAGGGGTCCCCTATGCTTTCATGGTTAACATGAACAAAGTGTCCTCAGCAACAGCTCAGGTCTTGAGATTTCCTTTTATGATCCCTGTGTCATGCAGTCCGAGAGGGGTGTGTTTATGGGTCTTTAATTTAGGGAAAATAACTTTGACAAGCCACAGTGAATTCAGCAGCCAGCAACTTTCATTACCCTGTTAGTCTTGGATCCTCCTTGACACATGTAAAAGTAAGGCAAAGTGGCTCATTTGGAAAGAAGAGCTTTGTGAAATGCTCTCTGGTTTGATGAGCTGGCCCTCGCCATGCCTGTGGGACCTTCTATTTGATGTCTCTTTCAGTGTCAACAGGAGAGAACTGTAACTGCTGAGGACTGCTCAATGCATGCTCTGCAAAGGGAATTTTATCTTGGGAGCATCACCCAAACACTCCATTAATTGGATTGTGTCTTAGTGACATTTAAGGTGCTGGGCTCAACATGCTGAAGTGTTCTGAGGCTAAGCATTCAGAGAGCTTGCATGTAGCAAGGTGTGGGGATGGCCAGGCTCCTAGTTCAAGCCAGGAGGGGCAGCAGGTGATGTATAAACTGGTGCCCAAGGGAGCATGAAGAGGAGACAAAATTCCAAAATCCATATCCCTTGATCCACTGTAGAGATCACATCTGCAAGTCAGAGTGTGGAGTGATAAAAATTTGCTCTGGCTTTCAGGAAGGAAATGCCTTGTGGGTGTAGGAGGATCAGTGAATGCAGCCCTGTGTATGGGTTGGTACCTGCAGGACAATGTAACGCACTGCCTGGCACAAGTGATTTTGTACATGTGCATTTTTGCAAAGGCCGTGTTATAACTCTCTTTAGGCTCTGTTGGACCAATAATACAGTGGGAGTTATGTACAGCAGTTGTATTTCATAGATGGTACCTGAAATCCAAGATGTGCCCATGCTGAGTGTTAGAAAGGGAAAAATCAGTATTTGGATTAGGTCCTTTCACTTGTTTCTGCTTTACTGTCACTGCCCTTCCCCTTGCTCCACAGCCTGTGGGTGATGTTGTTGTTTGCAGGGCTGCGTGCGAGCTATTCTGTGACTTCTCTCTAATAGCAGTTCTTTGAAATTCTGCTGCTCCTGTAATGGGGGTTGAGCGCAGTTGCGTCACTGTTGTGATGGTCTGTCAAGCCATCTAATTGGTTTGTCTCATTAAAACTTACAATTGGCGTTTACAAGGCAGCTGTCCTGTAGTCCAACACTGTAGCTGGAGCCACACTGGCTGACCAAGTGCTTGCATGTGGGCTGGGATGTGGATGTGGATGGAAAACTGTGTCTCTCGTGAACTCACACCACAGCTCCTAAGATAAAGCTTGAATGTATCAGACCACCTCTGACTTCTCCATATTGAGACTAACTGGAGGAATTCAGATGAAATCAACAAACAGGTGGCTTTTAATCTCCAGTTCAGAGCCAAGACTGTTGGGATCTCAAACTGGACACTCAAGGGCCATCCCCACTAATTGCCGCTGGATAGCTTGGCCTGTTGGATGTTCTTTTGTTAGCAAGAGTGTGAGGAGGAAATGGTGCAAGAAAAGGCCAGACTTGCATAGCCTTGTATAGAAACTAAATTCTTGGAGTAGTTCCAAAATACATTTTGGCTTTGAATGGAAACATTCGTGAAAACAACCCTCTACCTGTGCAGGTCAAAATATTAGTTAAAACACTGCCAGTGCATTCTCTTATGAAAAGTCTATTTTTTATTTTATTTTAATCTGAGCCAGTTAGTCAAAAGGACCTCACTTATTTCAGGAGTCTGATTCATTGTCCTTTTTTAATTTAAATTGCAGTGATGACTTCTAGCAGAATAGTTACATTTATCTGGGAGCACAAATCGGAGTTCAGAGCTCTAGGTTTGTGTACAGAATGAATATCAGTGTAGCTTTTCTGCTAACACTGGGCTTAAACTAAGCACTGGGCTTGAACTAAACAACCAGAAACCCCTGTTAAATGCTTGTGCAGGAATTTTATGGGTTAAATTAGGCATGTGAATGCCAGCATATAGATACTGCTTTGGCCACTGTAACTCCCCAGTTGCTCAGAGAAGAGCATCTTGTCTGTTTGGTGCTTCGCTGTGTTTGATGGAGAGTGTCCCTTTGACAGAGAAGCATCTTAACAGAGGTGAAGGGCACCACAGCCACTGACTTTAAAGGCTGTAGAGCCAAACAAAATACATTGAGTGGTTCAGATGTAACAGCCTGCACTGAATCAAGAGTCTCTGCGTTCAAGGCTGTAAGCTTAACAGCTCTGCACTGAGGGCCTGGAGAAATGAGGGGGAAACCAGGTCCTCCTGTTCCTGTGGAAATGTTTTCATCTGCGATCGAGCTACGTACCAGCTGAAAACACTTTGCATCACCCTTTAAAATGTTTTCACTTCAACTTTTGTGGGTTAGCTCAGGGTAAGCACTTCTCTTGGCTTTTGAGAAAAGCCATAAAAACCTAGACTTTGTGACTTATTTTAAATCAGATAATGAAAACACATTGCATGGCCCTTCCAAAGACAAATGATGTGTAATTTTTAAAAATCCCATCCAATTGTCATTAATCAAGCCATCCCCTGTGCTAATAAGACGGAGGCAAGGAATGGAATGCCATTCCAGCTCAGGCAGCTGTTGTGCATGTCAACCAGCTTCAAAACGCTTGGCAAAAGTTGTAAATGCAGTTCTAATGAGATCGGCTTGTCTGCAACTAGCAAACACATACCAGCGGCACCAAAATGTTTGTTTGCCGTGGGACTTAGTGGAGATTGTGTTAACCGGTCTGCATTCAAGGGTACATGTCAAGAAAAGTTCAGATCAAGCACAAGGCAGTGACACTGGAATGCAGCTTTCTCCAAAACAGTCACTTATATAAACCCCAAGAAAAAGGCTCCACCTCAATTCATGGTTTGTGTTGTGTGTGGGGGGGTGTTTCCCCATCAGGACTCTTTAACTTTCTGTATCTCAGTGCATGAAGTTCTCTGCAAAGAACAAACAGAAGTATGTTTCCTGCTGGGATGTTTGAGGATGGGCTCCTGGTAGGGGACCAACTTTCAAGGCATTGTACAGGATCTCTCACCTGCCAGGTACCCCCAGCTGGGTATGCCTCCATCAGCTGCCCAGGCTGGAGAGGAGGTGCTCAGCCCCTGAGCCACACAGGGGCTCCAGTATGGGAGTGTAGCCTTGAAAGAGCAATGACAAGCTCGATCATCCATCCAACCTGACTGCCAAGCTGATCACAGCCAGCTTCCACAAAGCCTGGTCAAACAGAGGATTGGTCCAGAGGGGCTGTAATCCTGTTCAGCTAAGCCACCTCAGTGGGCCAGGCACTGTGGGTGTCACATAGCAACACCTGGGTGGGCATCTAGGTGAATCAGCACATTGGAGACTTCTTGTGGAGCCACCAAACGTGTAGCTGCAGAAAGCTAAGCAACAGAAATACCTATGTTTCAGAGAAGCCAGGTCTCAGGAAAGTCAATAGCACTTTACCTCAACCATGAAGTATCTATGTAACAACCACAAACTTCAACACCTTGTTGCTTTTCCTTAGCAGGAAAGGGAATCCTGTTTTTTAACTTTCCTTTTATGATTCTTTCAGCTTAAGTACAAAGGACTGGTTAAATTTCTGGTACCGTGACTACTCTCCTGCCAGTAGCCCTTTAATCCGTGTCTTGTGCCAAAGAATATTAATTATTGTAGGCTACAGTGAAGTTCATCCCTACCCCCACTTGAGCCTCTGAAATGAACAGTGAAGTTGAACTTTGCCAGCAACTGTTAGGAAAAGGGCCAAGAACAGCCTAACAGGAAAGATACTCAGGATTTTTTGTTTGTTTTTTCTGCTAAACCATGTTTTTGTAATTATGAATACTTTGTTGAAATTGCTTGGAAAAGGAAGTACACAGAAAATGGTCCATACAATTAAACTAACTACATATTAGCGTTGAAAGAATATAAAACTGGTCTCACTTTGTTGCGCTCACACAGACAAAACCCCTTCTCAGAAGGAATTTGGCTTGAGAAGAGAGATCTGGAGACAAATCTTAGTTAACTTTGGGCCTATGTGCCTTATTGTCTGGTTTACGACTGCCCCAAATGGCCTAAAAGCAAAGGACATTCACACTAAACAAAAGCAATGGCTGAAAGAAAGAGAAAAGAGGAATTTGAAAGCTGTCCTTTCCAAATCCCTTCTACTCAAAAGTTGGTTCCTGACTTTTGATAAGGAACCCTGAATAAGGCAGCGGTTACTTTATGCTCCTAAGAACTATCTTCAACCAGACTGGAGAGAAACAGGACTACTTCATTTTGCTTGGATTCAAGTGAATGCTGCATTAATCAGTCCCCACTTGCTCCTGCACCTTTCCCCAAGTCTAGATTTGTAAAAATTTTTTGAATTGCTAAAAAGAGAGAAAAAAAATCGGCAAAGCAGCTTTCTAGGATGTATGATTACAGATATTACAAAAAAAAGGTTTATCAAATGTGGAAAACTACAACTTTGCCCCCTAAGTAAATACTTAAGAATATAAAGGAATAAGATGCTGTAGGACCACTTCAAACTACTGTGCTTCATATAGTGTTTTATAATTTCCATTTAAATGGTTTTCTCTAGTCAGCAACCTGGTCCTGGCTCTCATCACACTAAGGCACGTGCAATGTTACAGGCATATCTCAGTGTACAAGGAAAAATGCCACCCTAGAGTGAGAAAGCTTGGTATTTGTTTTATATAACAACATCTTATGATTCAGCCTCAAGAAAGTCTCGGTTTTAGTTAAAAGAAAATTAAACTTATCCCTGACTGCTACAGTGAACTAAGCTTTTAGAAGCATATATGCAATATTTATGTCCTGTCAAGCTCTTTCAGTTTTCATAGTAACAAGCCCCCTCTTCTGTATATAAAGTGGATTTGATGCATAAACAATATTGCTGAAAACCTGTCCAAAATTAATAAAGAAGACTTTGGTTTAGAAACCTAGTTTTCAAGGCTGATTCTGACCTTGTACAATCCCTTACATAAGCAAAGGTACACAGGCATTTGGCTGAGATCAAAATAAAGCCTCCCATCTCCTCAGCAAACAGTACCACAACGCACACTACAGTGGGACACTGGGAGTGGCAATTTCCACCCATCCCGTAATTGTGCCGAGGCCTGCGACAGCAAGCAGCTATCGCCACCTTAAGGCGGCCCTCAGTAGTGCGGCAGGTGAAGTGTTAACCTGCTCTCGCTACACACCCTTACAATCAGAAGTGCTCGCTCCAAGGTTATTCCAATCCTGCAGCGCACCCCTCTCCCGAAAGGTACACGTAACACGTTTAAAATTAAGAAAAGGATTGCAAGATAAACATTTTTGCTCTCCCTCCTTCCTCTTACATAAAATTGTATTAAAGACATCTAATCCCCGTGCAAGTACATCTGCCAAACCCAGACCTTTGCTTCTTGCAGCCGTAAGTGGCATTGTTACAATTGTTTTGCCTAACTGCACCTCTACAGCCTGCCTGCCTAGACACTTCTGTAACCCAGCAAGGCTCAAAATGCTTCATAAACTGTTGATTTACATTGTAGACACAGTGCTAGATGAATACTAAGCTGACTTCCACATGGGAAGTCATGGAACAGGCATGGAACTAAGGAGAGCTCCAGAGAGTCAGGGCCTTCCCACCTTTCAGCCTGAGGTGATGACAATCCCCACAAACAGAGCTAGGGAACTTGGTGGATTGAAAAAAAAACATCTTGGTGCCTTTCATCTGTAATATACATCTGACATTTTGGGATATTTTAAAACTAATAAGCAAGTAACTTCTAGCTGAGCAGCCTGTGAATACTTTTGTACTCACATATCTCCTCTCACTCCTGCAACTCCTCACTCCGAGCACAAGCAGTTGATGACATCAGGGCAGGGCATAACTGGAAAGTTAAAAATGTGGGAAACAAATCTTCCCATTTCACTGGTTCCAAACCCATGCACAAAGGGAGAGAACACAGTGCTACATTCTTCTGTGGAAGAAATTTGGCATTTTCAGTCCAATGGGCCTGTGAAAAAGCTTCCTTTCCCTGCGGGTTCTTCAGCTAGATGTATTCTGCAGGGAAACCTGAAAAGGAGACAAAACGGCCATCTCACGTTGGCACAAGTGCACCAACAGAACAGCACTGACACAGTGTCAGGAAAACAGGTACCTGCTCTTGTACCTCTTCTGAGTCTGCAAATGATACCTGAAAATTCCAATCACCTTGTGTTTCTCCTGAAAGAATTTAGAGAGGCAAGCCTAGCCACATCAAACTAAAGCCAGTAATTCCTAAAATCTGTCAACATGCATTTACTTTGGGTGTAAAATTTACCCTTAAATATAAGTACAGGCAAATTTATCAAAACTTTTGAGTTAAATCACTGCAACTCTTCTACACATCTGGCACCCTGCAAGAACATTAAATTAGTTCATGTAGAAATTAAATAGTTGCCTTTGTTTATTGTTCCTCCCTTCACTGTTTAGACCTTAAATATCGCACACAGACCCATCCCAAAGGCAGGCATGTCAATTTGTTACCCTCTCCTGCTTTTCTTTGCAACTGAAACACTATTTAGTTTCAGTAGATTTCAAAAACTTTGCGTGAAGCTCCAACAGCCTTTTGTGAAACGCTTGAGCAATTCAACATAAATCTGGTATCAAAGACAGCTCAGCTTAAGGGCCTTTACCGTAATTTTACAGAAGTAACAAAGCATGTATTTAATTCGGTATTGCTGATTTGTACTTTAAATAAGCACAGGCTTTCAGTTCTTAGAACTACTGCACTGTGCTGCCTTTGCTCAGGACAGACAGCACACAGCTACAGTCATGTGTACCATCGACCTCGCCCATCTACGATGACTTTTGCAAAGAATGTTAATCATCCCCTTAAGACACCCGGACATGTCTGAAGTCCTGACTTGCATGACCAAGTGACTTCAGCCACAGCGTTACTCAGACTGAGATGCCGTGTGCCCTTCTTATTTCACAACTACCAGGAGCAAGCTGTTCCCTCCTTTTTCAGCCCAACACTGGCACCCACTGGTCAAGTGCCTTTGTGCACAAACGCTTTGGGAAACTCAGTGGATTTCCTGAACACAGCCAGAGTCTGTTTAAAAGCACTAGTTCTTGCATCACTGAGGTTCAAAACGCTACCCACTATCTAAACTGTCCAGGAAGCCTGCGACTACCATCACTGGTGAAGACCAGCCGAAGGAGTAACACACAGCACCCAAAATGCACATCCCAACAGGAGACAACGTTACTATAGGGTCAAGCACATCAGCAAGACTGCTCTTGTAAGGAACAAGTATGCCACCTCAAGCAACGAGGTATTTCATATGTCTTTTTTTAAAGAGCTACAGACTGTGAAAGGACTCTTGGACAAGAGAAAATTATCTAACCCTTGATGATGCAACTCTGTTTTTCTAAACGTCCTAGTACTGAAGCCAATTTCCAGGGGTGTGATACAGCACATCAAACAACTATGCTTGATGAAACTTCCCAAGAGTCAAAAGCAGCAGTAGGGCTAACAAAGGCCCCAGGCACTAAAAGGCACTCAAGAATCTTCATTCTAAGTTATTTTCCATCAGTAGCCAGAAGGGGACAATGCTTCACATTCTGGGCATTAACCAAACAGGAAACACACAGAAATGAGCCCGGATGCAGAGTCCAGGACCAAACTGAAAGATTCCATTGAACATTCTTCCCTCTAACACATTGATACTGGTTTCAGATGACCCATACAGTCTTCGCAAGTAAGTACTCAGAAGTGAAATGTCAGAACAGCAAGTCAGAGAAAAAAGGAGAAGATAGGAAAAGCAAGTTGTGAAGCGCAGAAAAGGCAGCATGAACAGAGAAAATGCTTTAGTCACTAAACCAAGCCTGAACTGAAAGAATTATCAGAATAGTCTGTGAACCTAAACTTTCCTAAGTTTAAACTCCCCCATATTGCAGCATAAGGGATTGTGAGAAGAGGATTAAACTTGCATTAGAATTAGACTGATCAATAGATTATGATGAGATGAAGGAAATTGATTGTAACTTTCAGCTGCTTCCTTAGTGTGAACTGCCCTGGTTTCTGTAAAACACTACTACTTCTAACAAAGACAGAAAATACTCAGCATCACAGTAGTTGAACTTCTTGAAAAAAATTTAATAAGACAAATGTCTTCATAACACAGGTAAATCGTACATCATACATTACTTGCTTACACATGAACTGAATTAGTCTTTTCGTAACTGGATAGTTTCCTCTTTAATTCCATCTTTTGTGACAATGCAAATCTTAAGCGCATCCCCAGTGTACACATCTCTCTCAGCAGCAGAAATGAAGACATCCTTAACCAGCTGCAAAGCCTTTTCCAGGGTCAGAGGTACATGTTCCACGTTTTGCATGTTCTTGAAGCCAATCTAAGAAAAGATGAAAATGCATTTTATCCATCTATGAAAACTGTTTCAGTCTCTGCACTAGAATAAACAGATTTAGATGAATTACAAAAAATAGCTTGTCTATTCTAAAAAACCCAAAGCTGAAAAAGTCTTTCTCCACACAGTTTACAGTTGAGAGCTCTGCCAATACTAATACTCTTAGAAAATCAACTAGAAGCAGATCCAATATACAGCCAGCAGAGTTCCTCCTGCTCATTCAGCATATACAAGATAACAATGAAGATTTAGATCTGATCTAATTCTTCACAAACTTCTCACTGTGTTGGCAGTATCAGAACTGCACATGAGCCTTTTTTCTCTGGTCACTTGTAGTAAGGAACATTTCTTAAAAGTGAATATTCCTTAAGATACCTGGACTTCAAAACTAAGTCTATATTGGAGCACATCTGGTCCTACTAAACAGCATAAGTTAGCTCATAAATATGTCAACTTCAGCATCAGAACAGGTAAAGGAGAGGAGTTGTATGTTTTGCCTGAAACCTGTAAGCAATAAAAAATAACTTATGACAACTTGGTTTTTGCAGAAGATATTTCCTTCAGTTAATAAAGTTTTTAAAAAAAGGAAAGATTCTATTCCCTTCTCATTTGGTAAGAGTCAAGAATGCTCATTACTTTTGTAAGCACAAAAGTTGTGCTGACATCAGGTTCAAGTGACTAAATGCCAACACCAATGTCAAAAAATTAAAATGAGTACAACATGTTTGGCATCTCTCCCCTTCAATCATTAACAGCTTCAACTAAATATGAAAATATTCTTCAAGTATTTTAGACAGATTTAGCTGAATAAGTTTCCAGTAGTTTTATGTAAGAACATTCTTAGTAGAAAATGGTATCTGAGTTGTACAAAACTGAAGACTTAAACAAGAGTATGTTAAATGATAAAATGTATGTATTAATTCATGCTAAGTAACAGGCATATTTGTGTTATTGGCCAAGAAAAAACTCCCAAAACCCAGGGAAAAAACCTCCAAACAACTTCTATGAGAAACTCCCCAATCAAACATTTCTGTCTTTTAAACAGGTACTGCACTATTAATAACATATTAAAAACCTGAACAGATTCCAAAGCAAAACTTTGATTTCTCCTGAGAAAGTGAAGTCACATAATTTATAAATGTACAGATTAACAAATGCTACCTGCAATAGATTTAAAACTTCTCTCAAAAGTAATACTCCCCAGAAGTAAAGCTACATTAATCTGAATGTCACAAATGTTTACTGAGATAAGGAAAAAACCACACCAAAACAAAACCCAGCAAGCTATTTTACCTGGTTATCCAGCAGAGGCTGCAGCATGGCACTTGCTGATCCACCTGCTTTGAAAGAATCCCTCTCATAGGAGCCCACAGGATCAAAGCTATAAACCGCTCCCTTCCCTGAAAAAGAAAAAAACCCAACAAACAAATAGTATGTAATCAGAATTCAGAAAGATACTCAATACTGACAAGCATTTTCAACAGCTCTCGGGATAAGCAGTGTCTGGAACACTGAAGATCCCAGTAAACCTTTACCAAAGAACATTATGTTCAGATGATGTACTGTACAGCAGACTTACTATGGCTGCGGCCTCGTACAATTGCCAAGGTTATTTTCTCTGTTCAAACCAACAGATGTTTCCTACAGTACCTACCACAGAAAAAGTGCTGATGCAAAATAAACAAAGCAGAAAAATGTGCTGGAGTGTAGTGCTGCACAAAGAGCTCCAGGGCTTCCAAGGAAGACCAGCCGAGGCTAACACAAACAAGCAGCTCAGACATCATTCTTGAATGATACATTTCTTGAATTACCTCCAGAAAGCATGCTTGGATGCCTCTGCATTGCATTCCCAGAACCAGGGATGATGCTCCGGTCTGTTGCACACTTCCCTTTGAAGCTAGGCCAGGCTGTGCAAAGTCCACTGGCTTGCACCAACATCAGAGATACAGAAGCACTGCAGCTCTGAAGCATCGGGGTTTGATGAGGATGTGCCAGTCAGAATGCAGGAGCTGGCCAAGCCCAACCTTTCTGTTCAGGTAGGCTGTACCTGACTCAATTAACTGGCCAGTGCCCTTGGCAGCACAGCACAGAAGCTGAATAGCCCTCAGAAAGCCAGCCAAATCAAAAATCAATCCTGCTGGACCCAAATTTAGCCCATGCAAGCAAACCTGCACTCTGATTCTTATCAGCTGCTACAGCACCCTTATAATCTGAGATTTACCATTTTGCAGGGCAGACCAAACCCCTGCCAGATCCCACAAATCATAGACATGTCTTAGCAAGACTGAGAAAGCAGTATAACTTAATGGTAAAAATAAACTGCAGGGAATGGCTAAAATTATCCAAACAAGACCACCTCTGAGCTCCTTCTCAAAGCCAGAAAACAAAGTATTTCAGCAACTCAACCAAATCACTGGACAGGAGCCCAGTAAGTCCTGGAAGGGCTGTACATTAAACTACAGCTTCTGTGCAGAAGTCATGATTTTCATTAGAGGTTAGTTAACATTTAAAAATAACTTTGTGGAAACCTGTCTCTGGAGTAAGTCTTCATATTTAATAGCCTTCACCATACTCACAGGTCTCAGTAAAACATACACAATTTTACTGTTGACACCTACTTTAAAGATGCAGTTAAGAAATCCAGCGAAACTTTTGTTAAATTTTCCAGTCTAAAGTATGAATTATTTCACTTTAGAGATTTCGTTTGTAATCAAACAATTATAACATAGTTTTTAGACTTTCAGACCTTTAGAAATAAAAAAACAAATGAATAACAAAAAAATAGGAAACAAGCCAGATACATAATATGTATTTAATCTGCGTAAGTACTGTAATGGCTAAAGGCAGGTGTTAGGAACAGGAACACAAACTTCGTTATTCAGTCAGTACACCTGAGATGTAAAGCAATAGCTATCCCACCCATGGAAATTCAGCATCTCTTTTTGTTTGGTTGGTTGGTTTTTTGGTTTTTTTTTTTGTTTTTCTGTTTAAAGTCTTACCTTCTTCATCAAGTCCACCAATTATGTTGTAAACATAGTAGGGAAAGAAACGTCGAGAATACAGGATTGTAGACAGCATTGCTGCAATAGCCCCAGTAGTCATGGTCTTGTTGTTGGAATGCTTGTACATCTGCCAGTGGTAGAGCACATCCAAGGAGAAAATCAAACACAAAAGCTGACATTCAATCATAATTACATTTTCTGTAATCTCACTACAGAAGAATCTGACGCTAAGAAAAATTAACCAGCACCATTAGTGAAAACACCTTGGTCTAAATGGTACAGCCTTTTTACAAGCCAGAGAGCCAGCATCTTCAAAGCTCTGTAATAGGTGTTGCCTCATTAACAATATCTTCTCCAGCTCTTCCATTCTATAAATTTGTGGTGCCACACTTAGTAAGAGCACAGCACCAATTTTCCCTGCCACAAAACAGTTATAATATAAACACTTGAAAAAAACCAGCAGAAGTTATGTTTAAAACTTATGTTATCAGTCTCAAGTGTAATACTAAGAATCTAAGTTTCTAAATACAATAAGATAAGTAGTTACCTTTAATCTGGCTTCAATAATTTTAGTAAGGGTAAGACAGTCCCCATGGAAGCCTGTGCATCCAATGACCGTTCGTTCTGTTCTGAAAAACACAATTTGTTGCGATTTTAGACTTAGCATGAACTACTGCGATTTCTTACACAGTAGGTTATTATGAAAACACCCCATGTATTTTCACTTTTTGTAGTGCTGTCAAAAAGTCATCTAAAATGTATTAACAGACCTGTGGTGTATGAAAGGCACCTGCAACCTACATCCTGGAGAGGACTCATTATACACAGGACCACGCAGATGTCCTTCTTCAACCCACTTCCTTCTTCAACTGTCAGTAACACTGACAAGAAGAAATCCTCCATTTCTTCATGCACCTCCAGCTGTAGCACTTCAGTCTTGCTAGAAGACCCGTTTTACACTGGGGAGCCACAGATCCTATCACTCAGTCCAATTTTAACTCCATCCGACCAGAGGGCTGCATTAAGCTTGTAGGATGGTTACATGACATTTATGGTGTTGGTGGCTTTCTGTGTCAGCACAATAGAAGTTATCTGGCTGCAGATGTACCAGAGAAGCTTAGCTCTCTGCTCAGTTTTGAAACGTCATATGAACACTAACCACAGGAACACACACTTGAAATTTTAATCCTAGGAAATAGAAAAGAGTCTAGAAACATTAACACCCACAGACCAACCCAAAGAAGTCATTCAGAAAACATCTTTAAACAAAATATCCTCTTAGCCTATCACTACAATTACACAAAGCCACCATGTGCAGTACCTGTAGTGTATCAGAGAGTCAAACAAGTTAGCCAGGAGAAACCTAAGTGTTGCCCTGGTTTTTCACTGCATGCCTTGTTCGTGTTAGCAGTGAAAAACTTTCTCATAAGTTGTAAGATAAACAATGCCCACGTCTTTGTAACGAATCTTTTCTAGACTGTATTTTTAGAATTGTTTTGCATTCCTTCTCCAGAGGCGGAGGAAGGTGATGGACTGAATTTATATCCTATCAATTTGGAGAGGCTTAACCTCTTCATCCAACTGTTGATTGTCTGTATCTATGTATATAAGTGTGAGAATAAACGAGGGCCAGGCTTTTTGCCCGCTGGCCCGAGACCTTGGCGTGTGTAGGAAACCTGTGTCCATGCCTGATTCTTAGTGTCGATCTGCGACACCTAAGTTATTTTGATCTCATGTCCTCAATTCAGAAAAAGAAACAATAACCCACAAGACAAAAAATGCTTACGGAGTTGATGACACCCTACAAGGCAATGAACATAAAAAACCAAGGAGATGCTACCCAGGTGAGTCAAACTAAGCATAAAATGAGCATACAAAGTTCAGTAATGGAACTACTGATAGGTTTACCTCTGCAAAGTGCCAGGTAGTTAACTAGAGACACACGACGACTGGCAGCAGAGGGCACACTTGCGTACCACCACCAGGTCTCCTGACGAAGCAGAATGAGCTATCATAGGATTAAGTTTTGCTACAGATAAGTTAAAAATTCTTCTGATTATCCAGCCAAAAAAACCCACATTAAGCTTCGTATCATGCTAAAAAAGTTCTGTTTTCAGTTAACTTCAAGAGCATGAAACAAGAAATCTGGCTATATTTACAACATTACATCACATCTTGCCTTACAGCAAGGGTCACCATGATCCCAAAATCTACTTTGTTACTGTGCATTTTCTTCCAAGAATTCTACTTAAAGCAGGAGGCAGGTGACATGGTCAGCAATACAAAAGATTTTTCATCTTTTTCAATCCTTGCAGATCTGGACTTACAGCTTGTAGCATTTTGGACTGTCCCGGCTGTGAATTGAATAGCCTTCACTCAGACGCGTGTCAGAGGCAACAATAGCAAAGTCTTCTCCAGCAATCGCCAGCACAGTCCTTAAAAAAGAGTATTGATAAATCATGACCTTCAGCACAAGTATCTTCTTAGGCAACACACAAACAAACTAGATAGTAATTCCATACCCAGACTCATGTTTTGTCAAGCATCTTATATTCCTTGCTATGTTTCCCACAATGCACATCCCTGCTCAACACTAAAGGAAGAAGACACCAGACACATTGAAGAAAATATATATTCATGTGGCCTTCTAGTTTGATTTAAACTCTATGGAAAACTTGGTAAAACAGAGACTCAACACCAGACAAGAACCAGACCCAACGGACGAGGTACCTTATGCACCTGATAATGATTCATCCTTCTAAAACAAGACAAGTACTGAGCAGCAGCATAACTACACTTAAACATCACTTTTTGTATCTGATGCTTTTATTTTTATAGCAAATCAACACTATTAAACATCAGTATTTGTATCTGGTCTTCCTAAAAACGAGTTTTATGATCACCACAGGTGTACTACCATTAAGTTACAAAGAGATATCCTTTAAAAAATAGTAGTCATCATAAGAAAAAAAAACCTACCTGGCCAGATCATGTCACCAACTCAGGTGTGTAAAACACCACCTGACTTTAACAGTTATAGCACGGCAGGGTTTAACCCAGTTACACATTTACCAGTAACAGGACGAGGAGCAATAGCCATAAACTAAAACACAAGAAGTTCCACCTCAACATGAGGAAGAGCTGCTTTACGTTGAGGGTGGCAGAGCACTGGAACAGGCTGCCCAGGGAGCTCGTGGAGTCTGTCTGTCTGGAGACGTTCAAAACCCACCTGGACGTGTTCTGGTGTCCCCTGCTCGAGGTGACCCTGCCTTGGCAGGAGGGTTGGACTGGATCATCTCCAGAGATCTTTCTAACCCTAATGACTTTGTGATTCTGTAATAGGACCATTACCTGGGTTTCCTAAGCCACTACAAAGAAACAACTCTGCGGGGAACAAAAGATGCGTACTAAATCAAAGTTTAGGGAGCCCGAGTGTTCCAAAAGCCACATGGACAGGCAAGAACACCCTGAAAGGTTCCAAGGACTCAAGGCAAGCCCGAGCCCAGCTCCTCCTTGTGCTGCCGCTGTCTCTCTACAAAGAGGAGCCCGTGAGGGGAGATAAACCCGCACTGAGCACGGGGGGGAGGCAAGAGCAAGGCGAGGCAGCCCCAGCCTGACGCCGCTCTTCCCTGGGCCTCCTGTCCCGGGCCGAGGGTGCCCTGTCCCGCCCGCTCCCCGCGCCGGCCCCTCACCCTCCGTTGAAGGTGTATGGCGAGAAGCGGTAGTGCTGCACGGGAGCCTCCAGCTCGTAGCCCGCCTCAGGCCGGGAGGGCCCGCATCCCGCGGTGGACAGCATCGCCACGGTCCGATAGCTGCTGTCTCACGGCGAAATGGCGGCACCGGAGGCGGAAGCGGAGCCGCTCTGGGAGGGCCGCACCGTCTCCTTCGGGCGGCGAGCGCCGTGCCCTGGCCGGAGGCCGCCCGGGCCCTGCCGGCGGGCACGGTGTGTGCTTGGGCTCCCAGGCAGCGCCTGCACCGGCTCTTGTCCAAGCGGTGCCAAGCCCTGTCACCTGCGTGCCCGCTCGTGGAAACACACAGGCTGATCAGTGGCTGTGGTGAGGCCATCAAACGCCCCTTATGTTTGGGTGGGTGGGCAGCAGGGTGGCTCCTCCTCTGTAGGAGAGAGCGCCTTTGGGACCGCTGTGAAGAGCAAGGGTCGTGAATCAGAGAATCGTGGCATGGCTGGAGTTGGAAGGGACCTTAGAGATCATCTAGTCCCAAACCCCCTGTCACAGGCACGGACACCTTTCACCAGACTGAGAGGAATGCAGAACTTGTCTTTACAAACAAGCTGTGGGTAGAAAAAGCTAGCCCTATGAGATAAGAAAGACAATGGGAAGGATTCTATTGATTGGTGAATTAAAGGAGATATAAATCTTCAAACATACCAAAGGTCT